>ML372287.1:0-241112 GCA_005239525.1 Nicotiana knightiana
ACCTCCACTGAAGACTCTCGAATTCCTCCTTCAATTTGCTCCCAAACTAGCTCAAACCGCATGGAAAAATGGAAGAAATGCCCAAAATTTTGCGGAGGCATAGTTTCTGCCCAGCTAATCTGCACCTGCGGACCATTTTTTGCACCTGCGGACCCGCACCTGCGGTCCAAGGTGCGCACCTGCGAAAATCCACAAAAAGTCCAATTCTCGCACCTGTGATGCCTCACCCGCACCTGCGGCCCATGCCTCACACCTGCGACTTCCTCCAGCCTGGACTCTTTTCGTACCTGCGCAATGATCTTCGCACCTGCGGCCATCGCACCTGCGGCTTCCCATCTGCAGGTGCGGACACACCAGTGAAATGACACCAGCAGCAATTTTGCTGCAAATTCCTAAGTCCAACCCTCCGTTAACCATCCAAAATCAATCAGAGGCCCCTGGGACCTCAACCAAACATACCAACATATCCCATAACATCATTCAAACTTAGTCGAGCCTTCGAAACACCAAAAACAATGCAAAAACACCAAAATCACATCAAATTCAAGCCTATGAACTTTGAAACTTTCACCAAAGATGCCGAAACCATCCAAAACACATCCGATTGACTTGAAAATTTGCACACATTCCAAATTACATTACAAACTTGCTCCAACTTCCGGAATTCCATTCCGATCCCGATTTCCTACTTTCCACCGCCGACCGGAAATCGCCAAAAACTAACTTTCGCCAATTCAAGCCTAATTCTACACCGATCATCAAAACCACATTCCGAACACACTCCTAAGTCCCAAATCACCCAACGAAGCTATCAGAACCATAAAATCCACAATCTGAAGTTGTTTACCAATAAGTCAACTTTTGGTTGACTTTTCCATTATTGAACCAAGATAAGAGACTAGGTGTCTCATTTCTCTCCAAAAATCACTCCGAACCCGAGCTAACCAATCTAACACAATGTAATGAAGCTGAACCACATATAATGGAGCAAAAACAGGGGAAACGGGGCTAAACTCTCAGAACAACCGGCCGGGACGTTACATACATGGGCTGTATAGTTCTTTTCTAGAATTCGCTTTGCCTTCTGTATCGCATTCGAGTTTGTAGCCTATTGGCGTATTGTTGGTGTCATATGGATTTTGGTCACTATTTGAGATGGCTTACTGCCTGAGCAACTTGTGCTGGGTGACACAAGGATTATTGGACCTGGATTAGTGCGATCAAAAATTATGTAGGGTATGTTAAAGAACAAATATCGTGATTTAGTTCAAAATAAGGTAATGGTTCCTGTCAGGAGGAGAGATTCCAGGATTTGTTGATTTGGCAGATGGTTATAAGTTTCTACACATCTAGCCCGTTGTGGTAGTATTGAAAATCAGGCTTATATGCGACATGAGGTGTGTTGCGGGCGTCAAATTTGTGAAATTCCAGCTATTGTGGTCGGAGGATGTTATTATGGGAAACTGACTTATGTGGTGCATGGTGTGATTTCAGCGTAGGTGCATGATCATGTTTGGTATAGTGTGTGGTGGTTGATACAGTGCTCATATGTTAGAATCGGGTCTTGTCAAGAAATTCTGAGGTTGGAATTTGATTCAAGGCTTATTGACTAAATAAAAAGGGGAATCTTCAGTTTGGCTAAGGCTAATATACTCAACGGGGTAGTTGCAGCACGAGCAGGTGCACGAGGTGTTAAACACCGATTTTGGACAACTCCGGAGCAGTTCTTAGCACGGTCGAGGACAAACGTATGTTTAAGTAGGAGAGAATGTAACGACCTGGCCGGTTGTTTTGAGCTCTAGCATGTCATTCGGCAGTTTGAGGCCTTTAGTATCTTCACTTCAGCTTTTATGACTTGTCGTTTGGTCGAAATTGAATTTGGGGAAGCTCGGAGTTGATTTGGAAAGAAAATTCTAATTTCGGAAGCTTTAAGTTGGAGGAATTGACTAAGGTTTGAATTTTGAGCAAAGAACCTCGAAATCGGGATTTGAAGGTTCCAATAGATTCATATGATGATTTTGGACTTGTGCATATATTCGGATCGGATTTTGGATGACCTGGGAGAGTTACGACGCTTATTGTGGAAAGTTGGCATTTTGGAAGAATTTCATGAATTTGGGTTGAAGTCTATTTTAATGTTATCGATGTCCGTTTGGGATTCCGAGCCTGGGATTAGTTCTGTATGGTGATTTTGAACTTATGAGTGTGTCCGACTATTTATTTGTAAGTCCATAGTTAATATTGGCTTGAAATGGCAAAAGTTGGAAATGGAAGGTTTGGATGTTTGACTGGGAGTAGACTTTTTGATATCGGGTTCAGATTCCGATTCTGGAAATCGGAATAGGTTCCTTATGTCACTTGTGTTCAAAATTGAGGTCAATCAGACTTGATTTGATAGGTTTCGGCATCAAATGTAGAATTTGGAATTTCTTAGTTTCATTAGGCTTGAATTGGGGTGCAATTCGTGTTTTTAGCATTGTTTGATGTGATTTGAGGCCTCGACTAAGTTCGTATGATGTTTTAGGACTTGTTGGAGTACTTGGTTGGGGCCTCAGGTGTGTTTCGGGTGTTATCGGATCATTTTGATCTACTTTAAATGCTGGTTTTCTGATGTCTGGTGTTGTTCTTCGCGCTCGCGAGGAGACTCTCGCATGCGTCAAGAAGGATTTTGTTGTTGGGACTTTGTTCTTCGCGTTCACAAAGAAGGAATTCCTCCTATTCGTCATCCGAATTTGGAAGCTTATATCTCGTAAACTATAAGGAATTTGAAGATGATCAAAAATGAAAGTTTTAGCCCTTTATGTCTAGGTTTTAGAATATCAAACCATTTGTCATTTGGAGTTGTGTACAAAAATTTATGGTTGGTATATTATAGGCTGTCCGGGAAGATGTTTGGAAATCACGAAGAAGAAATTTGTGTTGCACAAGACTGACTTCCAAAGCATATATCTCGAAATCTATGAGGAATTGGGAGATGACCAAAATATAAAAGTTGTAGATCTTGGTGTCTAGTTTTTATAAAGTTAAACCATTTGTCATTTGGAGTTTTGTACAACATGTTATGACCATTATACTAGTGTCTGTCTAAGAAGAGTTTGGAAACAGCTTCTGAGAATTTTTTTCATCACGAACGCGATGGGAGGTTCGCGAACGCGAAGAACGAGGTCGGGGCAGTGTTATAAGTCCTCTATTTCGGATCTTTGAGCCACTATTCGTATTTTTAGTTGGGAACCTCGCGATTTAGCAATTTTAGAGAGGAATTTCACCACAAAACTTGGGGTAAGCATTCTTGACTCACTTGTGATTATATTTCATGGATTAATCTTCATTTTCGGTGTTAGATTATTGGTTTTTCAAGAAGAAATCAGAAGAAATTTCTATAATTTCACAAAACGAATCTTCGAGTTTTGAATACCGATTCAGAGTGGGATATGAATGAAATTAGTATGGTTGAACTCGTAATTGAATGGGTTGTCGGATTTTATGATTTTGGTCAGGTTCCGAGATGTGGGCCCCACTGCCGAATTTTCGAGCGGGGCTGGAAATTTTTATAAATTGTTAAATTTCAAGCATTGGAGTATATTTTTGATTAATTTGCACGTTGTTTGACTAGTTTCTGATTGAACGACACCATGTTGGGGCTTTAAAGCGAAATTATGACCGGAAAGTGAGTTTTATGACGAGGTAAGTCTCTTTTCTAACCTTGTAAGAGAGAATTAAACCCATAGGTGAATTGATTAATATGTTCTTCTATTTGTGGGAGCTACGTATGCACGAGGTGACGAGAGTCCATACGTAGCTACTAATTATGCTTATGTCCGGGTAGTCTAGGACCCAAATCATGTTATACTTGCAATGTTTGCACCCTACTTGTTAATTAAATTGCTTAAGTCATATTGGAACTTGATAAAGAAATTGTAAAAGGTTAAACTTCATTTACTTGAATTTTGTACGGGTCACTTGACCGTTAATGAGAATTTGTATTTCTTTGGATATTAGCCTCTTAATAAATCTTGAATCGGTTGTTTTAATGTATTTTTCTCTTCTTGTAGAGCGGGACGTACGCCTCGGTAGCAGATATATGTATCTATGGTTCGTGCCGTTCGACCCTCGGCAGTGCACATTTTATATATTTGTATGTTGGATCGGGCTGTACGACCTCGGCATAATTCGTGCGTAATAATTCTTGGAGTCCAATTATAATTGATATTGTTTCATTGGCTTGAGAGATAAAATTTGTTAAATAATGAAAATAAATTTTGGATTTACTTATTAGGAAAAAAATTGTTTATTTATTTCTTGTTATTGAGTTTTCAGCTGTATTTATATAATTCATGCTTAATTATAATATCGGTACTTTATTGTTAGCCCATAGTAACTGTCGAAGCCGACCCCTCGTCACTACTTCTTCGAGGTTAGACGAGATACTTACTAGGTACACATTGTGTCACGCCACAAATCTACAGGAGGTGTGGCTGGCACCCGGTGCCGCACTGGCCCGAACGAACCACTCTGTAATTCATGATCATTCGACCAAAACTAGAACATAAATAGGTCGAGCTAGCTGAGCTCATTCCTTTCGTAACTATCATGGGCCCACATGGTCACAACTTATAATGTATAACAATAAGTGGGCGAACACTATATCAATAAACTATCGTTCTTAAAACATTAATAGATATGGGCCGTCTAGGCCTATGACATACTGTACAAAATGAACCTCTGTCTACAAAGCCTCTAAGATTATTTGACATCAAATGGAACAGGTACCGGCCTACCCATAAGTCTTTTAGCAAAATTCTAACACGATGGCTCATAGACTCGACTGCACTCCGAATGAGGTGGAGTCTTACCGATCCTTTGCTGAATGCCAATTTCGTCTACTATGAGGGCTCGTCAAACTGATTATCTATACCTGCAGGCATGAATGCGACGTCCCCAACAAAAGGACGTCAATACGAATAATGTACTGAGTATGTACGACAATGTACTAAAAGCTGAAACTGAACTGATAATATAATAACTGAAAGCAACTGGGGGTTAAAGATAATCTGAAGATATGCTCACCTGCTGATACTGACTCTATTCTCTCAATATAGTAAGTAAAATAGTTGTCCGGCCTTATAAGGCTCAGTATATATATATAATTGTTCTGCCGTAGTAGGCTCGCTCATAGGCGCTCGGCCATAGTAGGCTCTGTACCTCGACCAACTGGGCTTGCTCATTGGCGCTCGGTCACAGTAGACTCGGTATATAACTTACCATCTGATCAGAGGTTGCCCAATAGGGGCCTGCCTATCGATTATAGCTCGATGGTAATGAAAATACTGTAATACTGTATATATAGACTCTATGCTCTCTTGACTGAAAAAATAAATACTCAATTGAATATGAAGTCCCGATAAGGAAAATACTGTAACTTACAAAACTAGAAAAATATATATAAATTCCGGGATATGAATTTTTCTTTATGCCTCGTTATCAAACTCGTGTAATTATGAGATCATGCCAAGATGAAAGATGGGCTTAGTCTTAACATACTTCGAGATATCCTACACCTATCAAGCAAAGCCAGACTTCCTCAGGAAGAAACTCAAAAATCATTTTCATTTGACAAACTTGCAATTACATATTCAAGAACCCAGTCTCCACCAGCAGAAATGATCAAATAAGAGAACTAGTATGATACTCCTTTACAAGAATAAAAGAGTAGCACTAGCAAAACATTTGTGGTAAGGTAAGCTCCACATAACTCTGCTAGAAATTCCAATATACCTCCATTAGCCTCCAAACATCTTAAAGGGCCAACTTCGCAGAGATCAACACCATCGTTTATTTGTCAAAAATTGCCAAAAACGAACTCTACCATTATGTTCCAACTCTTATCGCCAACGCTCCCATATACTTGATGCATCAACACAACTATATTCAATACCTATAGTCCTAGACTTGAAAACTTGCCCTTACATCTTTCATAACTGACACTACACTACAAAATGAATATATCACTAATGATTCATCTCTCTAAGAGTTAAAAATTAATTTCTTATATTAAATGAATAATGTGAAGCAAGACTTGCCCACATCTCTTAAAGCTTGCCACCTAATTAATGATTTAAGAGTCATCTTAAGTTACAGGGGATGCCACGTTATGAGATAGTCAATCTTATCCAATTAATGTAATAATTAATTTCTTAATTAATTTGCTAATCCTTCATTAACCAAAAATTAACCAATTATCCACCTAATTAAGAGTTATCTCAAATTACTTAAAATTCTACTTATTTTTAATACACTTTATACACCTTACTATCATAGCCATGTGGTACCTTGTATGGTACTAGTCTATGACCAACCTCATTTTCTTCAATTCCTTTACCCTTTCACCTTCACGACTTTACTTATCACTTGTTATAAATATCTTAAATACTTATAACCTCAAAAGATAGTCTTGTCTTCATCATAAAGTACTACTATTATAATATTAAAATAATATATCGTGGTACCATATAAAATCAATACATATACTATTATTTCGTTAAAATATTCATGTAAAAATATATATATCTTTTCAACTTTTAGTTTTGCTAATCTCGTATAAAGAGTATAAATTTTCATACGTTTAATTCTTAAAATGATAAAAAGATAACCTTTTTTTCTTGTGAGAAATAATTTCTATCTTTACAATAAAGAAAATTGAAAACAATTAATGTACAACTTGACTAACTTGTCAACGACAATTTTTATTATAATTTCCAAGCCAATTGCATCTTTAGGAAGAGAAGAAAATAAGACCACATCATGACCACATTCGTGATTCCTCCACTTTATTCAAACACTGCTTTCATGCTTATCTTAGTTGATTTAAAGTTCAGGCGAATTGAGCTCTACTTTTGGACTTGTTTTCATCAAGAACACACTTAAGTTTTTAGTCAGCAGCTCTTAAACTGTTCAACCCTTAACATAATATCTAGCGATATCAAAGTTGTAAACTTACAGAGTCTCATAATAATAATAATGTCTTAAACCCTCTATAACCTCCTAATAGATATAATCCCTTCAAACTCATGTGGATATACTACGACACATCCTAATGCTAAGATACGTTATGTAACACGTTGATTTACGTACTCATGCTACACTTGCTGCACATTTTGTGCAGGTACATATATGTCTAATGGTCTTGTGCGCACAGAGGCGCGGCTATTGCGGGGACTTAGGTGAGCTGCATCCCATGTTACGAGTCCGCAGCACACATAATCTCCATCAGATTTATTTACATTCTCCTGTCTAGTTTGTATTCCAGACAAATGTTGTATTTTATCATATTTTCCTAGTTAATGCTCATGCACTTGTGACAACGGGTTTTGTGGATTCCTACTGGATGTTTAGCATGGAAGTTCACGTAATTATCATTGCTTCACCCTGTAATTTCTATTTCATGCCATTTAATTAATGAAAATTATGATTTCAAAGGAATAAAAAAGAGTAATTAAGTGGATCAAACATAGTTGGCTTTCCTGACGGCGTCGTTAGGCGACATCACAACCTATAGTGGACTTTGGGTCCTGACATGTCTTCTCTATATGACACATGATTTAAGAAATGATTTAAAAGTATAGATCTTCTCTATACGTCAATATGTACAACATGACTTGTCTAATCATGCATATCCTCTATGTATGCCATTGTTGAAGTATTTCTTGGTTTTCATGCATATCTTCTTTATATGCAACTGTCGAAGGATTATTTGATATTTTACGCATATCTTCTCTATATGCATGCTTTAGGATTTGATGATGTTAGACGCATATCTTCTCCATATATTGAGTTGTTTAACTGGAATAGTACCTGTGCATATCTTCCCTATATACAATTGTTGATGTGTTATCTAATATTAAATGCATATCTTCTTCTTTATATGCTAAGCCATTAAGAGACTTGCGCATATTCTCTCTATGTGCACTATTTGGCGGTACATGTATTTCATGTTTAGACTTTGATACTGTTGCTGGGTACACGTATATATTTTTTGAGATGTAAAGGATATATATAGGGAGTATCCTTGTCCTGAGACCTCGTCACTACTTCACCAAGATTAGTCAGAAAACTTACTAAATACATGGGGTCGATTTTACTTATGCTACTATTCTACCTTTGCGTGCAAATCTTGGAGCCGAGTGTTGTGGATACTAGAGCTTTGCATTGGAGACATACCAGCATTCAGGTTTCAAGCAACCTTTTTTTCATATTAATATATGACTTTATATTTTTTGTAACCTACAAATAGATATTGTATTTATACTTCACATCAGTTTTGTAAATCTAAATATAGTATCTCATGTTTTGTACTACCAGTCCTTAGGATAGTCGTATTGAATACTTTTGCAGTCTTTATTATTAATATTGATGGATTCTCGTTATAGTTGTAACTTATAGTGCTTGACTTACCTAGCGGGTTGGGTTATGTGTCATCACGACTTGGTTGGATTTTGGGTCGTGACAAGTTAGTATCAGAGCTCCAGGTTCATAGGTTCTATGAGTCATGATCAAATGTCTAGTAGAGTCTTGTAGATCGCTATGATGGCATCCATACCTATCTTCGGGAGGCTATAGGGCATCTACGAAACTTCACATTATTTCTTCCCCTATCATGCAACATTGATTCAGCTTGAAGATTATATCTTCGATTTTTTTCCATTCACTTGTATGTGATGTTTAGCACTTGGTATCAGCTGTGCACCGACAACTTGTGATGTTGTGAATTAGGTGTGAGATGTGTTTTCTGTGTTGTGAAGGTAGGCCAATCTGGAGGACTTGAGGCCAGGTTTAGGCCAGATTCGGACTTATATGTCCAGTAGTGTCCTAGGAGTATGATTGATGGCTTAGTGAGTTCCAAGATAGCTATATGATGAGTATTATGTGACTGAGAACTAAGCTTAGATGGTTTGTATATGACGAGAAGAATTTTCTTGGTATGCAAAAGGCTACAGATGCTTGATTTCTGTCTTGATGTGTTGTACAGTCTCGAGTTGTGAGTGTGTTGATGGATCTTTCAGTTTCTTATTTGTGGAATCATGTAGATTCTTATATCTTGTTGACGAGTATAGACTTGGGAATATTAAGTGATTTCATAGTGGTTGTGACCATGATAAGGTCATAGAGAGATGCCAGTTTGAGGCTAAGCAGGTGTGTTATCTCATGTGGGAAGGTCTGAGGTTATGTGATCATTCTGATGTTTTTAGTTTACTTTCTATGGATGCACGTGCTACAATTAGAGTCCGGATCGCTTGAGAAAGTTCGCACGAATCTCACGAGGATGAGTAGGAACGAGGTATATGATTTGGAGTGTATTATGATTAGTGCCACATGAGCTTATATAAGATTCAACTGGATAACATTACAAGATCATGGCAGTTATGAAGGAAGAGTATTGTGGGTTATTGGGTGTTATGTTCTGTGTCTTCGAGGCAAGTGGGGAAGTCCACTATTGATGATGAGATTGCATGGTCATGTGTTATATTAGTCTTGTACTGAGGCATACTTGTGGATCATTTATGACCTAAAGGGGTTGATGTATAGACATGAGCGATCGTTTTGCATATCTGGGCTATGTTGCCCTATTTGATGCTTTTGTATATATGTTTGTTGTTTTGTGATTTGCGGGGATGGTTGGTTTGGTTTTGGGAAGGTTTTGGAATGAGTTGGAACACTTAGTTCCATGGTTGGAAGCTTAAGTTATAAGAGTTGACATAGGTTTTTGAATTCGTTGCAAACGACCTTGGATTAATTTTTGTTGGTTCCAATGGGTTAGTATGGTTATTTTGGACTTAAGCATATGTCGGGATTTCGATTTGGGGTTCTTATGTTGATTTTTCTCTAATTGGCGAAAGTTAGAAATTTGAAGGTTTGGAAGGTTCTTAGATTTCACCAGGAGTTAACTTCAATGATATTGGGTTCGGATTATTGTCCTGAGACTTGGAATAGGTTTGTTATGTCATTTGGGACTTTGATCTTGTGTCTGAAGTTTGGGTTTAGTCCGAATTGTTTAGGTTTGAATGACGCTTGGTTTGATGTTGGAAGTTTATGAACTTAAGAGATTGATCTTGATTGACGATTCGTGGTTATGATGTTAATTTCGGTGTTTTGATTCTTTCGATAGGTTTGGGGAAGATATTAGTACTTGTTGGTATGATTGGACGCGGTCTCAAGGGCCTTGGGTGTATTTCAGATGAGTTTTGAAACATTTTGATGTTGGCTGACAGTTTTGGTCTGGTGTTTTCGCACCTAGGAGGTTTGGTCTGCAGGTACGAGTCTGCAGAAGCAGGATGTGAGATCGCAGAAGTGTGTATCCCTGGGATTAGGGTAGTTCGCAGAGGCGGTGGTCCTTGCGCAGATGAGCGTGTGCAGGTGCGCATATTTGTTCGCACAAACGGATAGACGTCCGTAAAAGTGGATGGGTGTCCACAGAAGTGGAAGGTCGAAGACTTTAGTGGTTTTCGTATCTATGAGGGATTTTCCGCAGATGCAGTGTTGCAAAAGCAAAATTCAGATCGTAGAAGCGATAACCGGTTGGCAAAATATTATAATCGAGGATTTCGACTTCATTTATCATATTTTGAGATTGGGAGCTTGGATTAAGGCGATTGTTGAGGCAAGTTTCACCCATATTGATTGGGTAAGTGTTCTTAGCTCGGATTTGATTATTATTCGTGATTTTATCACTGATCTTGGATTTTAATTGATGAAATATAAGGGAGGAAATTGGGGTTTTTGTGAGAAATTTTAGAGAATGAATAATGGAGATTTGAACCCCGATTCTGAATCAGATTTGGATGAAACTTTTATATTTGGACTCGTGTTGAAATGGGTGATCATGATTTTTGACTTTTGTCGGGTTTTGTGGTGCCAGGTTGACTTTTTTGCTCGACTTTGTGCAATTTGATAAAGAATGGAACTTTATTCCTTGGAATCGATTTCTATAGACATGTTTGATGTTATTGAGTTGTTTTGCCAAGATTAGAGCCGTTTAGAGGTCGATTCGCATGGGAAGGGCTTTTTGGAGTTATGATTCATGCGCTTTGAGATATGTAAATTTGTCTAAACTTGGTTTGAGGGTAATTTTCCCGTTGGCTATGATATTTGAGTGATGTTCGGGGTGATACACATGCTAGGTGACAGGCGTATGTGCGTACACTATGGTTATTCATGATCAAGTAGATGTTAGACTATCATGTGCCTTGTTTTTCTATCATGCCTATTACTTCTGTGTTTTCTCTACTTGTATGACTACTTGAGCTATTATTCAGGATATAAATCATGTCTAGCCTATGTGCTTACCTGATTGAGACATGATAGGGCTATTCTTGCTATATTGAGCTATTGCCTTAGTTTTAGTCATACTCTCAGTCATGATGTTACATGCGTGTATTATATGTATGTCTCTATGTCTCTTTACCTGTTAACTCACATGTTGTAATGCCCTTATATGTATGACACAATTTGAGCTAAGTACTGTGAGATGTGAATATTGAGACTTAAGAGGTTGATGATTGTACTTGGGCCATGGAACCGTTTTGGTATTTAAAATAAGGTGACACGTATGATAAACCCCAAGTTTGACTGAGTGGTGTTGATTATGAGGTAACGCGTGCACCAGGACCCATATTGGGCTGAGTGATATTGATCATTGAATTAGATTCGTTCACCGCTTGGGCAAGGACCCGCCCCTCTGGAGTCAGGTATTAACCATGGGAGCATGCATAGGGTCTTATATTTGCTTGGTGAGCGACTTGTGTCATACAGCCGTACAGTGTTGCGTGTTGTTGTGCGTGATGTTTGAAGGAAAATTGTGCCGGGAACTATACATGTGCTAAGATTGGATATAATTGATGATTTAACTGCGATATTGTCGATTCTGGCATGTACACTTGCCATGTAGGTATAGAATTATGTTTATTCCCTCACGTTTATTGATGCTTGATGCCTCTATTTGACGTGTTAAACTTAGGATCACAGTAAATTGATAAACACGACATTTAGGTGATTTTTCTGAAAGAATTCATGCCTTAATTGTTATTCTTCAGAAGCATGCTTATTTCCTTTCTTATTGTGAAAAAGTTGAATTTAATATTATTTGAGCTACTATTTCCTTTTGTCATTATTATACCCTTGTTGTTGATATTGTATATTGAAAATGAATGTTTGACCTTGCCAAGCTCATTACTGCTTTTAGCCCGAGGTTAGGCTTGTTACTTATTGAGTACATGCGGTCGGTTCTACTCATACTGCACTCTATACTTTATGTGTAGATATAGGTGCTGCTGAGATGGGTGATTGCTAGAGAGAGGCATCAATATCAGCTTTTGGAGATTTCGAGGTAAGTATTGTTTCCGTACAGGACTTGAAGTCCCTTTTCTCTTAGTTTATGTCATTACTGTTCTATATTCAGACAATTCTATATTTTAGGATCTGACTTTGTATTTAAATTCTGTAGCGCTCATGTACTCAGCGGCACCAGGTCGTGGGATGGTTTTAGCTGTATCGTTGCTATTGACTTCAGTTATTTATGATTATTCTGCTGTTGAGTCTATCTAATACTATTGTTTGATTTTATTAATACATATTTTATGTTGGCTTGCCTAGCAAGCCGTGTTTGGCATTGTTGACGACCAATTTTGACCCTCTTTTTAAAAATTAATTAATTTAAATTAGTGATTTGCAATAAATATGTTGAAAATATATTCTAATCAATAACACTTATTTTTACATAAATTAAGTAATTAACAATGTTAAATCAATAATTTAGTATCATATAATTATGAAATGCATTACTTTTATTATTTTTAAATTATTAAAATAACCTTTATATTCATTACATATGACTTATAATTAATTTCAAAAGTGTCACGACCCAAATTACAACAAAACTCCTAGTAAATTATATAGCACATAGTATGCCTAAAGCGTATGGTCGAAGCGTCGCGAAAATAAATGTGCATTGCCGAGGGTCGAACGACTCGAACCATAGATGCATCTATTACCCCGCTCGCGAATCGAACATTCGACGTGGTCGATATAATAGTAGGGCTATCCCGCTCAAGAATCATACATGCAACGCGGGTGCCGTATACATACACAAAGTTATCAATATTTAGGGATTTAACAGAGATTTTACATAAAAGCAAGAACTTAAGCAATATAATTTTTGAACATAACTTCCTAATACTCTCATACCAATTCAATAATACCATGAAACACCGAATTCATTTAGGGACACATTTAAGGCACATAAAAGCATGCTTGTGAGTCTTAAGACTACCCAACACAACATACTAGTAGCTACGCACGGACTCTCGTCACTTCGTACGCGCGTAGCCTCTCACAAATAAGGACATGCAATTAGTTATAATCACCTATGGGGACAATTCCCTCTTACAAGGTTAGAAAGGAGACTCACCTCGTGCCGAGCCTACTTTCCGGGTCAAGAACGCGCCTGAAACTCCAAACTCGTCTCCCAAGGACTCTAAACTAGTCAAATATTGTATACATGAATTAATCTATACTCAAAAGTATGAAATTTACCTAATTAAGCAGTTATTTCAACCTACTTTGAAAATTCCAAAAATACACCCCAAGCCCACATGCTCGGATTCCGGAAATTCTTGAAGGAAACACTTACCCATACCCTAAGGATCATTAATATATGATTTTTGTATGATTTCATAGCTGGTTAGTGGGTAATTCCCCAAATTTCATAAAGCCCTAAGTTTTTACTCTAACCCTTTATTTTCACTAATTAGCAGGTTAATCTACCTAGGAATTCATATATTAAACTAACAAAAGAGTAGAAATCACTTACCTTTCAGTGGCTAGGTCGTTTGGCTCTTTTCCAACCTCTCAAGGTCGACTATGGGGGAAGAAATGGGGTGAAAATGATTTTGTCCTGTGTTTAAAAGAACTCACTGCCTACAGGGATACAACACATGCAGCTCAAGGACCGCACCTGCGGTCTCGCGCCTGCGAGAAAAGTCTCGCACCTGCGGAAGAGGGGCAAGGGGCCTGGGCTCGCACCTACGGAGAGGAGCTCGCACCTGCGGCTCCGCTCCTGCGGATATTATCCGCACTTGGGAGAAATGGGAAGCCTCACTTGAAGTCGCACCTGCGAGGCAAGGACCGCAGGAGGGGTCTCGCACCTGCGACTGGACAACCACACCTGCGGTCACACCAGATCAGGTGCACCAGCATCTACTTCAGCTGGGTTTTTTGGCCTCCTTTGGTGGATCGAGAGGCACATGGGCCCACCCGATCCCCCGTCCAAATATACCAATAAGTCCCAAATCATAATACGGACTCGCTCGAGCCTTCGGAATACCCCAAAAAATGCTAAAACTCAAATCACACCTCAAAACCCCTAGAATCAAACTTAGGAACTTTAAGTTTCTTGAATTTGCTAACAATGCGCCGAACCGACCTATACTACTCGGAATGACCCCAAATTTTGCGAGCAAGTCATGAACGACATAACAGAACTATTGCGGTCTTCGAATTCTGTTTGGACCTCCATAACACAAAAACACGTCCCAAACCACAATATAAACTTAAGGAAACTCTTATTTCGCTATTGCGCGCCGAAACGCTCCGGGGTCATCCAAAACCCATTCCGAACATACGCCCAAGTCCGAAATCATCATACGAAGCTACCGAAATCGTCAAAACTTGATTCCGAGGTCGTTTACTCAAAATGTTGACCGGAGTCAAACTTGGCCTTAAAGGCCAACCTTAAGGAACCAAGTGTTCCTATATCACTTTAAACGCTTCCGAATTTCGAACCACACGTCCCGGCAAGTCATAAATCACAATAAGCCGCTATGGGAAGTTTCAGTTAGGGGAATGGGGTTCGACAACGCAAATTGACCAGTCGGGTCGTTACACTCTCCACCTCTTAAACAAACGTTTGTCCTCGAACGAGTCTAGAATAATACATGAAGTGCTGAATAAGTGCGGATATCTGCTCCGCATGTCCTCCTAGAACTCTCAGGTCGCCTCCTCGACTGGTTGGACCCTCCACTGGACCTTTACGGCAGAAACTCTATTGGATCTCAACTGGGGATCCTGCCTGTCAATAATAGCAACTGGCTCCTCCTCGTAGCCCGACTTCTCATCCAACTGAATAGTGTTGAAATCAACCACGTGAGAGAAGTCGGCGTGGTACCTCCGGAGCATGGATACGTGAAAGACCGGATGAACTCCTGACAAACTGGGAGGTAAAGCTAGCTCGTAAGCAACCTCTCCAACTCGCCTCAATACCTCGAAAGGACCTATAAACCTTGGGCTCAACTTTCCCTTCTTCCCAAACCTCATAATACCCTTCATCGGCGAGACTTTCAACAGTACCTTGTCTCCTTTCGCGTAACTCTTTAGTCTGAATTATGCTGTGCGGAGCCTCTCCTAAATCAGCTTCACCTTCTCCAATGCATCCTTCACCAAGTCGGTGCCATATAACTTAGCCTCGCCGGGCTCAAACCACCCGATAGGAGAACGACATCACCGACCATACAAAGCCTCAAATGGATCCATCTCGATGCTGGACTGATAACTATTATTGTAAGCAAACTCGGAAAAAGGCAACAACTGGTCCCACTGACCTCCGAAGTCAATCACACATGCCCTGTGCATGTCCTCCAATATTTGAACTGTACGCTCCGACTGACCATCAGTCTGAGGGTGAAATAATGTGCTGAGATCTATTTGGGTACCCATCTCACTATGCAATGCTCTCCAAAAGTGCGAGGTGAGTTGAGGACCTTGATCTGATATAATGGACACCGGCACACCGTGCAACCGGACTATCTCCCGGATGTAGATCTGGTCTAACCTCTCAGAAGTATATGTAGTAGCCACTGGAATGAAATGCGCCGATTTGGTCAATCTATCCACAATGACCCAAACCTCTTCAACTTTCCGCAAGGTCCGAGGCAACCAAACCACGAAGTCCATAGTGGTGCGTTCCCACTTCCACTCAGGAATGGGCATCTGCTGAAGTAGGCCTCCTGGCCTCTGGTGCTCATAATTAACCTGCTGGCAATTAAGACATCTAGCCACATACCCCACTATGTCCTTCTACATCGGCCTCCACCAGAAATATTGCTTCAAGTCACGATACATCTTCGTGGCACCAGGATGGACAAAATACCGTGAACTGTGAGCCTCTTCTAGAATATTTTCCCTCAGGCCATCAACATTAGGAACACATAAACGGCCCTGAAGTCTCAGAACACCATCCTCACCAATAGTAACCTCCTTGGCACCACCTTGAACCACTGTCTCCCGTAGCTCTGCCAAACACGGATCATCAAACTGCCAGGCCTTAATCTCTCCCAATAACGATGACTGAGAAACCACATGTAAAAGAACTCGATGGGGCTCTGAAAGGTCCAACCTCACCAGGCGATTAGCCAAGGACTGAATGTCCAAGGCTAGAGGTCTCTCCTCTGCTGCAATATAAGCCAAGCTACTCATACTCTTCGCCTTCCTGCTCAAAGCATTTGCTACCACATTTCCCTTGCCCGGATGATAAAGAATGGTGATATCATAATCCTTCAACAAATCAATCCATCTGCACTGCCTCAAATTAAGATCCCTCAGCTTGAACAAGTGCTGCAAGCTGCGGTGGTATGTATAAACCTCACAGGACACCCCATACAAGTACTGCCTCCAAATCTTAAGAGCATGAACAATCGCCGCCAACTCTAAATTGTGCATAGGGTAATTCTTCTCATGAACCTTCAGTTGGCGCGAAGCATAAGCAATAACTCTCCCTTCCTGCATCAACACACACCCCAAGCCAACGTATGAAGCGTCGCAATACACTGTATACATCCCAGAACCGGAAGGCAATACTAGAACTAGTGTTGAGGTCAATGTTGTCTTGAGCCTCTGAAAGCTCGCCTCACACTCGTCGGACCATCGGAACGGGGCATTCTTCTGAGTCAATCTAGTCAATGGGGATGCAATGGAAGAAAAGCCCTCCACAAATCGACGATAATAACCTGCTAGGCCCAGAAAGCCCCTGATCTCTGTAGCTGAAGTAGGACGCGGCCAACTTTGAACTACCTCAATCTTCTTAGGATCAACCTTGATACCCTCTCCGGATACCACATGTCCCAAGAAGGCCACAGAATCCAACCAGAACTCACACTTGGAGAACTTAGCATATAGCTTCTATCCTCGCAACGTCTGGAGCACAACTCACAAATGCTGCTCGTTCTCTCCCAAGCTACGTGAGTAAATCAAAATGTCATCAATGAAGACAATGACAAAAGAATCAATATACGGCCTGAACACCCTGTTCATCAAGTCCATAAATGCTGCTGGGGAATTAGTCAAGCCAAAGGACATCACCAGGAACTCATAATGGCCATATCTCGTATGAAAAATAGTCTTCGGAACATCCAAGTCCCGAATCTTCAGCTGATGATAACCCGATCTCAAATCAATCTAAGAAAACACCCGAGCACCCTGCAACTGGTCAAACAAATCATCGATGCGCGGAAATGGGTACTTATTCTTAATGGTGACCTTGTCCAATTGGCGGTAATCAATACACATCCGCACAGACCCATCGTTCTTCTTCACAAATAGAATTGGAGCACCCCACATCGATACACTCGGTCTGATAAACCCCTTAGCCAACAACTCCTTAAGCTGATCCTTCAACTCCTTCAACTCTTTCGGAGCCATACGGTACGGAATTGAAATAAGATGGGTTCCTGGGGCTAAATCAATACAGAAATCAATATCACGATCCGGAGGCATGCCTGGAAGGTCTGAAGAAATACATCGGCAAACTCTCCAACAACTGGCACTGAATCAATCGTCGGAGACTCGGCGGTGGTGTCCCGCACATAAGAAAGATAGGCCAGACAACCTTTCTCGACCATATGTCGAGCCTTCACGAAGGAAATAACCCGACTGGCTGCACTAACTGAGGAACCCCTCCACTCCAGCCTAGGCAACTCGGTCATGGCTAAAGTAACTATTTTGGCATGGCAATCTAGCACGACATGATGGGGAGATAGCCAATCCATGCCCAGTATAATCTCAAAATCAACCATATCGAGCAGTAGGAGGTCCGCTCTAGTCTCGAACCCACAAAATTTAATCACACAGGATCGATAAATCCGGTCTACCACCACAGAATTGCCCACGGGAGTGGACACAAAAATAGGGGTGCCCAAGGACTCACGAGGAACATCCAGGAAATGAGCAAATAAGGTTGAAACATATGAATAGGTGGATCCTGGATCAAATAACACTGATGCCTCTCTACCACATACTGAAATAATACCTGTAATCACGACATGTGAGGCCACTACATCTGATCTGGCCGGAATAGCATAGAATCTAGCTTGAGCACCAGATGACTGACCTCCGCTGGAGTGAATAGGAGCTGGCTGAGCTCCCCCTGCCTGGCCTCCACCTCTGGGACGACCTCTACCAGCCTGCCCTCCACCTCTAGGTAGATGAACCGCCAGTGCTGAGAATGTAGGCTGATAACTCTGCTGAATGGCCTTGCCCCGAAGCCTAGGACAAGTCCTCTTCATAAAGCCTGAATTCCCACACTCATAACATCTCGCAAGTGGCATGGCCTGCTGCCCTGAAGAAGAACCCTGGATAGCTAGGGATGGTGAGAACCCTCTGGCATGGCACTGAAGTAAGGACTAGAAGACCCCTGATGACCGGAATACCCGCCTGAGGAACCCGGAATGGCTGGTGGACGGTAGGAACTCTCCAGCATGGCACTGAAATCAGGCCTCATTGGAGCACCACGGGGAGGTGGTGGAGGAGCTGAATATGGAGGCCTTCTAGGTTGGCCTCTACCGAACTGGCCTCTACCCATGGCTGGGGCACTGTGAAATCTCCAGAAAATATAGCTCTCTTATCCTGCTGACTCTTCTCTCTGCCCTCGATCAATAACCCTCAATCCGGCGAGCTATCTCGACCACAAGCTGATAGGGAATCCCCATCTCCACCTCTCGGGCAATGTTGGCCCTAATACGTGAGTGCAACCCAGCTACAAATATCCGCACTCTCTCAGCATCAGTAGGGAGTATCATAAGGGCATGGCGGGACAAGTCTGAAAATCGATCCTCGTAGTCTGTCACTGACATATGTCCCTGCTCGAGCTACTCAAACTGATACCACAGCTCTTTCCTCTCGGAGGGTGGGATATATCTGTCCAAAAACAACTGAGTGAACTGCTCTCAAGTGATAGGAGGGGAACCTGCCGGTCTACCAAGGATATAAGACTGCCACCATCTGCGGGCCCTGCCCTCAAGCTGAAAAGTAGTGAAGTCCACTCCATGGGACTCCCGTATCCTCATGTTGTGCAGTCTGTCCCTGCACCTATCAGTGAAGTCCTGGGCATCATCGCCCCTCTCACCTCCGAAGATAGGAGGGTGCAATCAGGTCCATCTATCCAATAACTTCTGCGGATCACCGTCCGCAGCTGGTCTGAGGTCAGGTGCTGCTGCTACAAGCTGGGCTCCACCCACTGGCAGTGTACCCGGGGTCTGATATACTGCTGATGCATGTCCAGCGGCCTGGGAAGTAGGGTTCTGAACTCCCCCTCCCGCCTGGGATGTGGCAGGATCCGCTGGAAATAAACTAGCCTGTGTCATAGTATCCATGAACCGCATCATACGACCCATGACCTCCTGGAAGCCTTGTGCAGTCATGAAGTCCATCGGAGTTGGATCTGCTAGGGGAACCTCACCCTGCTCCTCAGTAATGGGATCCTCTGCCGGATCCGCCTGGGGTGCTAACGGAACAGCTCTGGGACGCCCTCGTCCCCTACCTCGGGTCGGTGCCCTCCCCCGGCCTCTGCCACGACCTCAGACGGCAGGGGTAGCAGCATCTCCCAGGTCTAGAACGTCAGCCGCGCGAGTCCTCACCATCTGTGAGAGAATATAAGAATGAGATTTAGTAAATCATCGACATCACGATAGAAAATGAATAAAGAGAGGTTTCCTAACACCCTATAACCTCCCGAAGATAAATACAGACGTCTCCGTATCAATCCGCAAGACTCTATTAGGTTTGCCCGTGACTTGTGAGACCTACGTGAACCTAGAGCTATGATACCATGTTGTCACGACCAAAATCCCAATTTAGGTCGCGATGGCGCCCAACTCCGATGTCAGGCAAGCCAACCTTAATTTACTAGTGGTCCCTTTTTAATTTATAAAACAATTTCCCATACTTGAGATGTTTTTCTTTTAGATTTTAAATTTCGAAGTAAACAAGTGACTTAGACAACCAAAAGTGAGTAATATAGCAATCACCACCAATAATTACAACCCAAAAGAATAGAATATCCACTACGTGGGCATGCCAGGAACTGGCGTCACAGGTCTACGGGCATCTAATGGAAATGAGTATCCAAAAGAAAATACAAGTCTGCCCTATTGTCTGATGAAATATAAACAGACATAGAAAAAGAAAAGAGGAACTCCAAGGTGCTGCCAGAGGAAAGCGTCAAGGAGAGCAGCTCACCGAGAAGTCCACACTAACTGTAGGTCAGGGACGAACTCCGGACGAATACCCAGATGCACCTGCCTTAGAACCAGTACAATTAGTACACAAGCGTAACATGAGTACATAAAACAATATGTACCCAGTGAGTATCCCGTCTAATCTCGAAGAAGTAGTGACGAAAGGTCGACGTGATACTTACTAGGGTCAAACAATATAATTACATGAAGACTAGGCAGGAATAACAATTGTAGTAATCACAAAGGTATAAAATATCAAGTATAATTGTAATTACCTTTGCATGTCAAATTTCACTAGCATATAATGTACTAAATTCCCTTTTCACATGAAACAATTTATACAATTACAACAAATCTCCCAGTAAATTATATAGCACATAGTATGCCGAAAGCGTACGATCGAAGCGTCGCGAAAATAAATGTGCACTGTCGAGGGTCGAATGGATCAAACCATAGATGCATCTATTACCCCGCTTTTGAATCGAACATGCGACGCGATCGACATAATAGTAGGGCTATCCAGCTCACGAATCATACATGTGACGCGGGTGCTGTATACATAGATAAAATTATCAATATTTAGGGGTTTAACAGAGATTTTACGTAAAAGCAAGAACTTAAGAAATATAATTTTTTAACATAACTTCCTAATACTCTCATACCAATTCAAGGATACCATGCAACACCGAATTCATTTAGGGACACATGTAAGGCACATAAAAGCATGCTTGTGAGTCTTAAGACTACCCAATACAACATACTAGTAGCTATGGACGGACTCTCGTCACTTCGTACGCGCGTAGCCCCCCACAAATAAGGACATGCAATTATTTATAATCACCTATGGGGACAATTCCCTCTTACAAGGTTATAAAGGAGACTCACCTCGTGCCGATCCTACTTTCTGGATCAAGAACGCGCCTGAAACTCCAAACTCGTCTCCCAAGGACTCGAAACTAGTCAAATATTGTATACATGAACTAATCTATGCTCAAAAGTATGAAATTTACCTAATTAAGTAGTTATTTCAACCTACTTTGAAAATTCTAAAAATACACCCTCGGCCCACATGCTCGGATTCCGGAAATTCTTGAAGGAAACACTTACCCATACCCTAAGGATTATTAACATATGGTTTTTGTATGATTTCATAGCTGGTTAGTGGCTAATTCACCAAATTTCATAAAGCCCTAAGTTTTTACTCTAACCCTTGATTTTCACTAATTAGGAGGTTAATCTACCCAGGAATTCATGTATTAAACTAATATTAGAGTAGAAATCACTTACCTTTCAATAGCTAGGTCATTTGGCTCTTTTCCAAGCTCTCAAGGTCGACTATGGGGGAAGAAATGGGGTGAAAATGATTCTGTCCCGTGTTTTAAAGAACTCACGGCCTACAGGGATACCGCACCTGCAGCTCAAGGACTACACCTGCGGAAAGGGGCAAGGGGCCTGGGCTCGCATCTGCGGAGAGGAGCTCGCACCTGCGGCTCCGCTCCTGCGGATATTATCCGCACCTGCAAGAAATGGGAAGCCTCACCTGAAGCCGCACCTGCGAGGCAAGGACTGCAGGAGCGGTCTCGCACCTGCGACTGGGCAATCGCACCTGCGGTCACACCAGATGAGGTGCACCAGCAACTGCTTCAGCTGGTTTTTTTCTTGGCCTCGTTTGGTGGCCCGAGAGGCACCTGGACCCACCCGATCCCCCATCCAAATATATCAACAAGTCCCAAATCATAATACGGACTCGCTCGAGCCTTCGGAACTTTAAGTTTCTTGATTTTTCTAACAATGCGTCGAACCGGCCTATTCTACTCGGAATGACCCCAAATTTTGCGAACAAGTCATGAACGACATAACGGAACTATTCCGGTCTCTGTATTCCATTTGGACCTCCATAACACAAAAACACGTCCCAAACCACAATATGAACTTAAGGAAACTCTTATTTCGCTATTGCACGCCGAAACGCTCCTGGGTCATCCAAAACCCATTCCGAACATACGCCCAAGTCCGAAATCATCATACAAAGCTACCGAAACTGCCGAAACTCGATTCCGAGGTCGTTTACTGAAAATGTTGACCGAAGTCAAACTTGACCTTAAAGGCCAACCTTAAGGAACCAAGTGTTCCTATATCACTTTAAACGCTTCCGAATTCCGAACCACACGTCCCCGCAAGTCATAAATCACAATAAGCCGGTATGAGAAGTTTTATTTACGGGAACGGGGTTCGATAACGCAAAATGACCGGTCAGTTCGTTACAAAAAGGGTAATTTCTTAATTTCAGTAAATGAACCTACTATTTCAAAGTAATCCGAAATTAGTGTCCCAAATAGGAAAATAAGATATTTTAATAATTAATTAATTAATTAATTATTATAATTAGTAGTGTATTTGATGATCATAATTTTTATTACATTTTGTTGAAATTAATTAAGTTCATTTTAATTAATTTTTAAAAGGTTATATTGTAATTGCACAATTAAATACAATGTGCCTATTTGTTGAATTAATTTCAGCCCAAAAACACTGGCCAAAAGCCATTTGACCCAGTCCCCTTCCATTCCACCTTGGCGATCCAGGCCATCTCCATTGAACCAATGTAATCGTGTCACGTCACCCCTTTACCAGACTCACACAAGAAACACACTTAATCCGAACCGTCCATCCATTTGATCAACAACCTCATGTTTTATCTCGATTTTCCCTTTAATTTTAACACTTCACCACAGTTAATTCTTACTGTATAATTTGGAGATCCGATGACCACTGATTTATCTCATTTTTAACCTTTAATTCTTGAATTATCAGGGACGTTGTTCTGAAGATCCAATGGTGTAGATCACTCCCACCCGTTTAAACTCTTAGAGATGGAGTAACCTACCCAAATTATTTCCCTCCTTGACTTGTCCACCCCACTTTCCCCTTCATCTCTCTAATCTCTCAACCTCACCAGCCCAAATCAATCACAAACCTTGCACTAATTTGTGCAAGGTCACAAATCGACCACAAAATCATCCTTATTGCCTACTATGGCAGAATCTTGCTGATTTTATTTCCTCTTTCATCATACATATTCAAAATCCTAAAATGAAACCCTAGACCTAAATCATGCAACTGGAACTAAGCAATTCTCCTCTCATCCTTCAAATCGGAGGTATGCATGGGGATTTCTAGACCTCATCATTATTCTTTGATGTTCAGAGGTCAAACGTAGTGACCTTGGATATTGAAGCTTTGACCGGTGGATTCTCACTCTTCAATGGTCATTCCACCTTTGTGCCCATGTAAAAAATCACCACTGATTTCCCTCTATTCTTCTCTGATTTCACTCGATTGCGATCACATCATCAACTTTTCGTCACTCTCCACAACCTAATTTGAATTCTGTTGAAACTCTAAGGCATTGAATGCCATTATTAAAAGGGAGCCTTCAGTGCTCTCAACAAGAAAACCTAACTACAAAAATATCATTAACTACACTCAAGTTTCTAAGTAGCAAAATCAAAGCTAGGGTTCCTAACTGAGTCTGATTTCTTTTCCCCTTTCTGATTTCGAGCTTATACAGATTGGGGTTTGAGTTTTGATTCTTAAACGAATAAGAAAAGATTCACGTTTGGTTAATTGCTCAAAAGAAGGTCAGTGAGTCTGATCCTTCCTCTCTTTCAAACAGATAATTAAAATCCTGCTTATTCTGTTGTTTTTTCTGTTAATTGACTCTGCTTATGATATGTTATAGTTAGTTGTTTCTGCCTTAATGTATTTGTCATTAGTTTATGATTGATTATCATATATTGGAGTTGTATGTTTATTTAACAATCTAAAAACAAGACCATGAACTAATCAATTACTCTTGTAATCTTAATGAATGTGACTTTGAGCTGAGTAGTCTATTTTTTGATGAGTTTATATGATTAAAAAAGAACCTTAATTGATTCTATGTATCATTCTAGACTTTAGACCTCCCTGATGCTCTACTATGGCTCTCATGTATGCTATACTTATTTGTCTTAGTGTTATTTGCATCTGAAATGATTCACCTAGTAAACTAAACCTAAATGGATAAGAATCTTTAATGATGAAGACAAGGCTGTCATCTTAGTTTGGGTACATCAACTTATGTCATTTGAATCAATTTCTTCCTTCTAATATGTTTCTCTGATTCTATAGTGCCTGAATGATCAGTATAAATGGTTTTCTCTCCAATTTCATGACTGCTTGATCCCACATATGAGTCTCACTGTATAAAACAATGCTCTGAAGTAACTAGACTAAGCTCTAATGAACTTTTACAGTTATTCTTGCATGCATCCAATGAGTATCTTGTCAGTTGTTACTCACTTAACTTAAGTTATGCCTTAGGGATTGGACTAAATTATATCTTCTATGACCGAGCATGGTTTGTTATGTTGTTAGGCTAAACAAAACTTTACCATGATTAAATCATCACTCATAATCTGTACATCTAGATCAGGTCTACTTGATATAATGTTTTCATTGTTCTGAACTTCTATAATGATACCGATTGTCTGATTCCATTGTGTTTGATACTCAACCATGTTGGTAATGTTGTGATCTTTTAAGAATGACCGATGTGTATATTTGAATGTTATCTTTGGGATCTCCTGCACTCATCTTGTTCTCAAACACACTCTGCTTGTCTTACATGACCATATTTGTGCCTCTGTTAACATTTAACCTTGTTAACTCCATATAAGTTAACTGTAGTTCACTTATAAACATAGGAGAGATCCTCTTATGCTTATCTGCCTTGTTTGAGTGTAAAACAGTGCATTAACTTCTAATGAGCATATAATGAATGAGATATTTCTTTAGAGATCATATCATTTGTTTATCTAATGAGCATAAAATGAATGAGAGATTTCTTTAGAGATCATATCATTTGTTTAAGTAAGGACCAATGTTTTTGCTTAAGTATCCCTGTTGATATTCCTTAAGGATTATGAAGTGGACTTTTGATCACTATACTCAGTGAGAAATGAAGTGCTAATCAATGTGTAGACTTTCACTAAGTGTGGACATGGCTAAAGTATATGACTGCAATTATGAATTAATGGGGATTAGTAAAGCTACATTGTAACGACCCAACCAGTCGTTCCGAGAGTTTAGCCCTGTTTTCCCCATTTTTGCTCCATTCTTGTATGATTCAGCTCTTTTGTGTTGCGCTGGTTTGATTGGTTCGGGTTCGGAGTGGTTGTGGAGAGAAATGAGACACTTAGTCTCTCAAGTTGGTGATTCAGTTGGAAAAGTCAACCGGAAGTTGACTTATAGGTGAATGATCTCGGAATGTGGTTTTTGTTGCTCGGATAGCTTCATTAGGTGATTTGGGACTTAGGAGTGTGTTCGGAATGTCATTCGGAGGTCCGGAGTAGAATTAGGCTTGAATTGGCGAAATTGGATTTTTGGCGATTTCCGATCGGCAGTGGAAAATTAGCTATCGGAGTCGGAATGGAATTCCATAATTTGGAACAGGTTCTTAGTGTCATTTGGGATGTGTGTGCAAATTTTCAGGCCATTCGGATGTGGTTTGGGTGGTTTCGGCATCTGGCGAATTTCGGAAGTTAGAAATCCTTAGGCTTGAATTTTGGATTTGAGTTGGTGTTTTGATGTTATTTTGAGTGTTCCTAGGGTTCGGCTAAGTTGTTATAATGATATATGACTTGTTGGTACTTTAGGTTGGGGCCCCGAGGGTCTCGGGATTTGATTTCGGATGATTTTGGAAGGTTGGAAGTTGGAAATGTAGCAAATTGTCTGTTGTTGTAGGCCTTCTGGTGTGGCCGCACGTACGAAGGCGCAGGTGCGGAAGACTTTGCGTAGATGCGGCAGTAGGGAGAGTGGCCTGGGAGCACAGGTGCGGAAATTGCTTTTAAGTGAGAATCCGCACCTGCGAGGGATTTTCCGCAGGTGCGTTGCATGGGGTCGCAGGTGTGAAAGTGTTGGGCAGAACCTATATAAGGTTGCTTTCGCGGATTTTCACTAATTTCTTCACCATTATTGACGTATTTTGGAGCATAGAGCTGGGATTTCAAGGGGAATTAAGTGTATTCAGTGAGGTAAGGTACTTGGACCTTGTATCTTGTGTTTATGATGATTATTCCATTGTTTAATCATGTTTTAGTGGAGAAATTTGGGAGATTAGGGTTTGAAATTGGAGAGTATAAATTGGGGATTTGAGGGGACATTTGGGGTCTGATTTTGATGTATTTGGTATGTATCAACTCGTGAGAGCGTAAGGAGTCTAATTTTGTGATTTTATCGGAATCCAAGACGTGCGCCCGGGGGTCGGGTTTAGCTAATTTCGGGATTTTTTATTTAGATTGGTTATTTTCGAGTGGGCTTTGTTCCTTTTGCATATTGTGATGATATGAATCTGTTTTGAATAGATTCAGGGCGCATTGAGGCCGAGTCGAGGGGCAAAGTCATCGCGGAGTAGTTTTTCATCCGGTTTGAGGTAAGTAACGAACATAAATCTAGACCTGAGGGTATGAAACCCAGGTATTTCGTATTATTTTGATAAATGAGGTGACGCACATGCTAGGTGACGGGCGTGTGGGCGTTCACCGGTAGGGATTGTGACTTGGTCCGTCTCGTAGCGGCTATTAAGCTGCGTATTTGATTTGAAATCATATGACATTTCGTAATTTAGAAATTTATACTATATTTTGGGTTGTATGCAAGTTTGGGGCCTTGTGCCGACCTGTTTGGACCCTCAGAGGTGTTTTACTACTATTCTCACACTGTTTTTGATACATAATATAATCTCATTCATGATTTATACTTGTTCACTGTTCATTCCTATTTATCACCCTGTTTTCAAAAAAATAAAAGATTTTTTTGGGCTGAGTCCTCGTGATTTATGGTGAGTTTCCCGAGTGGCTTGTGAGGGTGATGGATGAGCGAGGCGGAGAGCCGGATTGCGAGGATAGTGATGGATCGGGCTGCACGCCGCAGCGTTACACACACACACACACACACATATATATATATATACATATATATATATATATATATATTGTATCGGGCTGCACGCTGCATCGATATATCGCTTGGGCTGAAGGAGCACCTCCTGAGTCTATACACCCCTAGTGAGCGCAGTCGACTATTTATGGATCGGGATGAACGCCGCAACAATTATTATATGGTACCTATTGAGCGTGACTACTGAGTGTGAGTGCTGATTGACGAGAGTTGAGTCACGAGTGACTGGGAAGAGGCGCTTTATTTGTGAGTGATCTAGCTGCCCGGATCGAGTGAGATTTGATTTGTTCTCAGTGGAGCATTTGTTGGAGAAATGTGAGATAGCTGAACGGCGTTCGCAGCCCCACCCTTCTCCTTCTCATTTTTTCGCTATTTACATTTTCCTAAGACTTGTTGTATTAAGGAAGATGTGTCATATTATGTGCTCCATTTAGTTGCTCATGATTGTTGACTCCGGGTTTTGGGGATATTTTTAGACGTTTTCCTTGATTATCCGCATTTGTGAAATATTAAAAGTGGAAGATTTATGATAAATCACGTTATTGATTTATGTGGAAAGTTCCTTGTATTATGCAGTAAATTGGCTAGCCTAGTACCACGATAGGCGCCATCACGGCCAGTATATATTTGGGGTCGCGACAAGTTGGTATTAGAGCGTAGGTTACATAGGACTCACCGTTCATGAGCAGGTTCAATAGAGTCTTGCGGATCGGTACAGAGATGTATGTACTTATCTTCGAGAGGCTGTAGAACCCTTAGGAAAATCTCACATTTCTTTAATTCTTGTCGTGCGAATCTATTGATTCTAGCAACTAAAACTTCTATTGTTTCATTCTCTCACAGATGGTGAGGACACGCACTACCGGACAGGGAGATCAGCCACCAGTGGGACCCATGAGGGGTCGAGGCCGTGGTAGGGGTAGAGGTGTAGCCCGTACAGCTTCGGGGGCGGTACCCATAGGCCCGCCTATTGTTCCAGATCAGGTCCCCACCACAGATGTTCCAGTGGGATCAGCTTAGGCACCAGCTGTGCCTGTTGTTATTCCGGGTCTTCAGGAGACCTTGGCCCAAATTCTCACTGCATGCACCAGTTTTGCTCAGGCGGTCGATGTTTCTACTTCAGCTGCTACTTCTCAGGCCGGGGGAGGTACTCAGACTCTAGATGCACGTACACATGCGCAGGTTATTCAGGGGCTTCAGACCCCTGAGGTAATTCCAGCTCAGCCGGTTGCACCAGCCCATGATTTTGTGGTTCCAGCTATGGCTAAAAACGATCAGAACAGGTTGGAGAGATTTGGGAGACTTCGGCCTCCGACTTTAAGTGGTGCTGGGGGCGAGGATGCCCAGGGTTTCTTGGACAAGTGTTAGAGGATGCTTCGTACGATAGGGATATTGGAGACCAGTGGGGTCTCGTTTACTACCTTTCAGTTCTCAGGAGCTGCATTTAAATGGTGGGAGGCTTATGAGAGGCGTAGGCCCGTTGGTGCAGCGCCCCTCTCTTAGTAGCAATTTTCCACTCTCTTCTTAGAGAAGTATGTTCCATAATCCCGTAGAGAGGAGCTGCGAAAGGATGATATGATGGTGTCAAAGTACGAGATGAGGTTTTCTGAGCTTGCCCGTCATGCTATTTGGTTAGTCCCTACGGAGAGAGATAGGATCAGGAGATTCGTGGATGGCTTCTCGTATCAACTTTGTATTCTTATGACCAGAGAAAGGGTATCGGGTTCTACTTTTTATCAGGTTGTTGATATTACCCGAGAGATTGAGTCGGTTCGTCGCCAGGAGCGATATGAGAGGGAGGCCAAGAGGCCTCGAGAGGATCTGGTAGTTTTGGTGGTGTTCCTTCGGGGGCACTTCCAGCACGGCAGGGGCCATCTATTCATACAGGCTCAGTCGGGCCGCTCAGGTTATCATGGTGGATCCGCTGGTCGTGGTCCTCACAGTTCTCATCAGCCGCACCCATCATTCAGTGCTCTTCCAGCCCAGAGTTTATCTTGAGCACCATCGGTTCAGGACTCATCTATGACCGACTCTTCAAGAGGTTATCTAGCTGCTAGGGGTTCCCTTCAGTCCCCGTCTCCAACACCGCGGAGTTGTTACGAGTGTGGAGAGTTTGGGAATATGAGGAGACACTGTCCTCATTTTCTTGGGGGTCCATCTCAGCAGAGGGGTCAGCCCTCGACATCAGCTCCAGTTTTCACCATGTGCCCAGGCAGCGAGGGGTGGGGGTCAGGCAGCCAGAGGCTGCCCTAGAGGGCGATGTCGATCCGGTGGAGGTCAGGCCCATTTTTATGTACTTCCAGCCCGACCAGATGTTATGGCCTCAAATGCAGTGATCACAGGTATTGTTTCAGTTTTTCACCAAGATGCTTCGGTCTTATTTGATCCTGGTTCCACGCACTCCTATGTTTTATCATATTTTTCCCACTTTCTGGATATGCCCCGCGAGTCCTTAGTCACATCTATTCATGTGTCGACTCCGATGGGCAATACTATTATTGTGGATCGAGTGTATCGGTCATGTGTGATATCTATTGGGGGTTTGGAGACCTGAGTGGATCTGCTATTGCTTAGGATGGTTGACTTTGATGTGATTTTGGGCATGGATTGGCTATCTCCGTGTCATGTTGTTCTAGATTGTCACGCTAAGACCGTGACCTTAGAGATGCCGGGATGTCCGAGAGTCGAGTGGAGAGGTTTTATTGATTATGTGCCTAGTAGGGTGATTTCATACCTTAAGGCTCAGCGTATGGTAGAGAAAGGATGTCTGTCTTATTTGGCTTTTGTGAGGGATGTCAATGCTGAGACTCCCACTGTCGATTCTGTTCCTGTAGTCCGTGAGTATCTGGACGCGTTTCCTGCTGATCTGCCGGGCATGCCACCCGACATGGATATTGATTTTGGCATTGAGTTGGTGCCGGACACTCAGCCTATTTCTATTTCACCATATCGTATGGCACCAGCGGAGTTGAAGGAATTGAAAGAGCAGCTTCAGGAACTCTTAGAAAAGGGGTTCATCCGGCCTAGTGTGTCACCTTGAGGTGCACCGGTGTTGTTCGTGAAGAAGAAGGACGGTTCCATGAGGATGTGTATTGACTATAGGCAGCTGAACAAGGTTACTGTCAAGAATAAGTATCCTCTACCTCGCATTGATGATTTGTTTGACCAGCTTCACGGAGCTAGGGTGTTCTCTAAGATTGATTTGAGATCCAGGTACCATAAGCTGAAGATTCAAGATTCATATGTTTCCAAGACGACCTTCATGACTCGTTATGGCCACTATGAGTTTTTGGTGATGTCTTTTAGGCTGACCAATGCCCAAGCAGTGTTCATGCACTTGATGAACAACGTATTTCCGCCATATTTGGATTCATTTGTTATTGTGTTCAATAATGACATCCTGGTGTATTCTCGTAGCCAGGAGGAGCATGCGCAACATTTAAGGGTTGTATTGCAGATATTGAGGGAGGAGAAGCTTTATGCAAAGTTCTCCAACAGTGAGTTTTGGCTGGGCTCAGTAGCTTTATTGGGACATATGGTGTCCATTGAGGGTATTCAGGTTGATCCGAAGAAGATATAGATGGTGCAGAGTTGTCCTAGACCGTCCTCAGCTACAGAGATTAGGAGCTTCCTTGGTTTGGCGGGATATTACCGTCGCTTTGTGGAGGGGTTTTCTTATATTGCTTCAACCTTGACCAAATTGACTCAGAAGGGTGCTCTGTTCAGGTGGTCAGACCAGTGTGAAGAGAGCTTCCAGAAGCTCAAGGCAACTTTGACCTCAGCTCCAGTGTTAGTATTACCATCAGCTTCAGGTTCTTATACCGTGTATTGTGATGCCTCGATGGATAGGCATTGGTTGTGTTTTGATGCTGGAGGGTAGGGTGATTGCCTACGGCTCGCGCCAGTTGAGGACTCATGAGAAGAATTATCCGGTGCATGATTTAAAGGTAGCAGCCATTGTTCACGCCTTGAAGATTTGGCGTCATTATTTGTATGAGGTTCAATATGAGGTTTTTACTGATCAGCGTAGCCTGCAACATTTGTTTAAACAGAAGGATCTGAATTTGCATCAGAGGAGATGGTTGGATCTTCTCAAGGACTATGATATCACTATTCTATACCATCCAGGGAAGGCCAATATAGTGGCCGATGCCTTAATAGTAGAGTAGAGAGTTTGGGGAGTTTAGCATATCTTCCAGCAGCAGAGAGACCATTAGCACTTGATGTTCAGGCCTTAGCGGGCCAGTTGGTGAGGTTGTATCTATCGGAGCCCCGCCAGGTATTGGCTTGTGTAGCCTCCAGGTCTTCTCTTTATGACCGTATCAGAGAGTGCCAGTATGATGACCCACACTTGCTCGTTCTTCAGGATAGCAAGGTGATGCCAATGATGTAGTTATTGGCGATGATGGTGTTATGAGGATGCAGGGTCGGATATGTGTGCCTAATATAGATGGGCTTCCGGAGTTAATTCTTGAGGAGGTCCATAGCTCGCGGTATTCCATCCATGCGGGTGCCGCGAAGATGTATCAGGATCTGAGGCAGCATTATTGATGGAGGCGGATGAAAAAGGATATTGTTGGATTTGTAGCTCGGTGTCTCAACTTCCAGCAGGTGAAGTACGAGCACCAGAGATCCGGTGGATTGCATCAGAGTTTGGTTATTCCTGAGTGAAAGTGGGATCGGATCACCATGGACTTTGTAGTCGAGCTCCCACAGACTTCGCGGAGGTTCGATTCTATATGGGTTATTGTGGATCGGCTGACTAAGTCCACCTCACCTCATTCCTGTTGGTACTACTTATTCTTTGGAGTGGTAGCTGAGATTTATATCAGGGAGATTATTCGGATGCATGGTGTTCCAGTTTCCATCATCTCCGACAGAGGTATTCAGTTCACATTGCAGTTCTAGAGGTCCGTGCAGAGAGAGTTGGGTACTCAGGTTGAGTTGAGCATGGCTTTTCACCCTCAGACGGACGGGCCGTCCGAGCGCACTATTCAGATACTAGAGGACATGTTGCCCGCTTGTGTTATTGACTTTGGGGGTTCATGGGATCAGTTTCTGCCACTCACGGATTTTGCATATAATAATAGTTATGAGTCGAGTATTCAGATGGCTCCATATGAGGCTTTGTATGGGAGTAGGTGTAGATCTCCGGTTGGTTGGTTTGAGCCGGGTGAGGCCATACTCATGGGTACAGATTTGATACAGGATTCTTTGGATAAGGTGAGGTTGATTCAGGAGCGGCTTCGCACGGCGCGGTCGAGGCAGAAGAGTTATAGACCGGAAGGTCTGGGATGTATCTAACCTGTCTAGGGAGAAGGTCATGTTGAAGGTGTCACCCATGAAGAGTGTTATGCGGTTTGGGAAGAGGAGAAAGTTGAGTCCCTGTTTCATCGGGCGTTTTGAGGTGCTTCATAGGGTTGGAGAGGTGGCTTATAGACTTGCCTTGACACATAGCTTGTCGAGCGTGCATCCGGTATTTCATGTTTCCATGCTTCGGAAGAATATTGGTGACCCGTCTCATGTTTTGGACTTCAGTTCGGTTCAGCTAGAGGGTGAAATGTTTTATGAGGTAGATCCAGTAGCTATTCTGGGTCGCCAAGTCAGAAGGTTGAGGTCTAAGGATATAGCTTCGGTGAAGGTGCATTGGAGAGGGCAGTCGATGGAGAAGGCCACTAGGGAGACCGAGCGAGAGATGCAGAGAAGATATCCCCACCTATTTTAGACTCCAGGTGTGTTTCTAGACCCGTCCGAGGAAGAACGTTTGTTTAAAAGGGGGAGAATGTAACGACCCGACCGGTCGTTCTTAGAGTTTATCCCTGTTTTCCCCATTTCTGCTTCATTCTTGTATGATTCGGCTCTTTTGTGTTGCGTTGGGTTGATTGGTTCGGGTTCAAAGTAGTTGTGGAGAGAAATGAGACACTTAGTCTCTTAAATTGGTGATTTAGTTGGAAAAGTCAACTGGAAGATGACTTATAGGTGAATGATCTCGGAATGTGGTTTTTGTTGCTCGGATAGCTTCATTAGGTGATTTGAGACTTAGGAGTGTGTTCAGAATGTCATTTGGAGGTCCGGAGTAGAATTAGGCATGAATTGGCGAAGTTGGATTTTTGGCAATTTCCGGTTGACAGTGGAAAATTAGCTATCGGGGTCAGAATGGAATTCTCGAAGGTGGAACAGGTTCGTAGTGTCATTTGGGATGTGTCTGCAAATTTTCAGGTCATTCGGATGTGGTTTGGGTGGTTTCGGTATCGTTGGCGAATTTCGTAAGTTAGAAATCCTTAGGCTTGAATTTTGGATTTGAGTTGGTGTTTTGATGTTATTTTGAGTGTTCCGAGGGTTAGGCTAAGTTAGTATATTGATATATGACTTGTTGGTACTTTTAATTGGGGCCCCGAGAGGCTCGGGATTTGATTTCGGATGGATGGTTGGAAGTTGGAAATGCAGCAAATTGGCTGTTGGTGCAGGCCTTCTGGTGTTGCCGCACCTACGGACGGGGAGCCGCAGGTGCGGAAGACCTTGCACAGATGCGGAAGTAGGGAGCCTGGCCTGGGAGCGCATGTGCGGAGATTGGCTTGCACCTGCGGGCCCGCAGGTGCGTGTAGAAGACCGCAGATGCGGAAATTGGTTTTAAGTGAGAATCCGCACTTGCGAGGGATTTTCCGCAGGTGTGGTGCCGCAGGTGCGTTGCATGGGGTCGCATGTGCGAGAGTGTTGGCCAGAACCTATATAAGGTTTCCTTCGCGAATTTCCACTCATTTTTTCACCATTATTGATGTATTTTGGAGCTTAGAGCTGGTATTTCAAGGGGGAATTAAGTGTATTCAGTTAGGTAAGCTACTTGGACCTTGTATCTTGTGTTTATGACGATTATTCCATTGTTTAATCATGTTTTTGTAGAGCAATTTGGGAGATTAGGGCTTGAAATTGGAGAGTATAAATTGGGGATTTGAGGGGCCATTTGGGGTCCGATTTTGATGTATTTGGTATGTATGAACTCGTGAGAGCGCAAGGATTCTAATTTTGTGATTTTATCGGAATCCGAGACGTGGGCCCAGGGGTCGGGTTTGGCCAATTTCGAGATTTTTGATGTAGATTAGTTTTTTTCGAGTGGGCTTTGTTCCTTTAGCATATTGTGATGATATGAATTCGTTTTGAATAGATTCGATGCGCGTTGAGGCGGAGTCGAGGGGAAAAGGCATCGCGGAGTAGTTTTTCATCCGGTTTGAGGTAAGTAACGAACGTAAATCTAGACCTGAGGGTATGAAACCCTTGATATTTCGTATTATTTTGATAAATGAGGTGACGCACATGCTAGGTGAGAGGCGTGTGGGCGTGTACCGATAGGGATTGTGACTTGGTCCATCCCGTAGCGACTATTAAGCCGCGTATTAGATTTGAAATCATATGACATTCCGTAATTTAGAAATTTATACTATATTTTGGGCTTTTTGTCATGTTTGGGGCCTTCTGCCGACCTATTTGGACCCTCAGGGGTGTTTTACTACTATTCTCACACTGGTTTTGATAGAAAATATAATCGCAGTCATGATTTATACTTGTTCACGTTCATTCCTGTTTATCACCCTGCTTTCAAACAAATGAAAGATATTTTTGGGCTGAGTCCCCGTGATTTGTGGTGAGTTGCCCGAGTGGCTTGTGAGGGTGATGACTGAGCGAGGCCGAGAGCCGGATTGTGAGGATGGTGATGGATCAGGCTGCACGCCGCAGCTTTATATACATATACACACACCACACACACACATATTTATATATATATATACATATATATATATGTATATATATATATATACATATATATATATATGTATATATATATTAGACCGGGTTGCACGCCGCAACGAGATATATTGGATCGGGCTGCACGCCGCAACGATATATATATTGGATCGGGCTGCACGTTGCAGCGATATAGTGCTTGGGCTGAACGAGCCCCTTCGGAGTCTGTACACCCCCACTGAGCGCAATTGACTATTTATTGATCGGATTGCATGTCGCAGCGGTTATTATATGGTATGTATTGAGTGTGAGTGCTGATTGACGAGAGTTGAGTCACGAGTGACTGAGAGTCATGCCCGAGAGGCTTTATTTATGAGTGACACTCTGCCCGAGGAGCTTATTTGTTATGAAACTACTATTTTCACTCTTCTTTGCAGTTTTGCCTCTAAACGATAAATGTTGAACCAATGTTTTATATGAGATTTGGAAAGGAAAAACTGGAGTTTTATGAAACTTTCGGGACGTAGATTCCTGACTCGGTTTATTGATTTTCACTGATATTTATTATATGAATTTACATGATTTTAAAAGCTCGTCACTACACTCAAGTTTTTGTTTATATTTGTTACTTACTGAGTTGGTGTACTCACGTTACTCCTTGCACCTTGTGTGCAGATCTAGGTGTCCGGATCGAGTGAGATTTGATTTGTTCTCAGTGGAGAATTTTTCGGAGACTGTGATGTAGCTGCACGACGTTCGCATCCCCACCCTTCTCCTTTTCATTTTGTCGCTATTTACATTTTCCTTAGACTTGTTGTATTAAGGAAGATGTGTCAGATTCTGTGTTTCATTTAGTTGCTCATGACTGTTGACTCCGGGTTTCGGAGATATTATTTAGATGTTTTCCTTGATTATCCGCATTTGTGAAATATTAAAAGTGGAAGATTTATGATAAATCACGTTATTTATTTAAATAGAAAGTTCCTTGTATGATGCAGTAAATTGGCTAGTCTAGTACCAAGATAGGCGCCATCACGACCAGTTTAGATTTGGGGTCGTGACAACATAAATCTTCTTTACCCCTCAAACCACATGAATTGGTTGTTTTGAGTTTCCTGTATTAGCCTGTTAATGTTCTCAATACTTGTCTGCACTTGTAACTGATTTATTTGAGTACACTTGAACATGTTAAAGGTGTATGACAATGTACTACATACTTGTGTTTGGGCTATAATCTCCCTGGTGTTATCTGTTATATTTTGAAAAATTTCTGTAAGAAGTGCACATGTTTAAACATGTGTATTGTTATTACAGTTGTATTGAAATTTACAGTGGGTGCCTCATTAGAAATTAAACCTATTGGGAAGAGTAAGTGTGAGTGGTTAAGGGTATTTAAGAGTAAAATTTAGTTTGTGGTTGAGATACTCTCTTTGACACAAGCACCGCTCGGTGTCCCTGAGACCCTTGTCAACTTTGAAGTGCCAGGGATCTAAAGGATGTCTTGGCCATGAATATAATTTTACCTTAATCCTTTAATCATTTACATTTGCTAATTTCTTTAGGGTTAGTTTTAAATGAAAGAAAATGCTGCACTGTAAACTTCTTTACTCTTTCGACATTATATTAATTTTATTTGCATTTCTTAATTATCAACGTTGTTATTTGTGTTTAAGTGGTATATGGGGCCATATATCAGGTGTCTTTCCTTTCTTATTTACACATGTGACCGAACTGGGCCTGTTGAGTTCTCAAGAACTCAGATGCAAGTTCTAGTTTGGATATGGAGTCGTTGAAGTTGTTGTTGCTCGTCCGTTGTCTGCTGGGCCTAACTTTCTTTAGGCCCAAACTAATGAGTCCACTTTCCTTTCTTTATCATTTACATAAGCATGTTGTTACTGCTCTGTGCATACAATACTGATGGTATTGAGTGAATATTTTCTGCCTTATTATTCTTTGAATTACTTTAGGAAACCTAGGAAAACCTAAAAACCATAGGTAAAAAACAAAAGAAGTATTGTCTCTTAGCACCTAAATAGGTTCGATTTGTTAATTATTTCTGTTATCCAGTGTCCATTCTTACTCATACTAACAGTTTTTCATGAAGTCTTTTGAGAACTAAACAGATTTGCAAGGTCGATAGTCTCGCTCTCTAAAAATCAAAATCCAAAACAAAATGATTTTCAAACTCAGGCTTTTTCTACAAATTAAACAAAAACAACTACAAATATAAGATCATCAAAACGATTATTCTGTGGAATTTGGGTACAAGATTTTGAAATCAATTTCTAAGGTATATCTAAAGCCATTTCCTCAATAGTCCTTATTTTTTACAAATGGCCACCTTATTTCAAAAGTCAAGTATTTCTAACTTAACCATACTTTTTTAACAAAAAAACTCCGTAAGTATAAGTATTAAAAACCTATTTTCAACATTTTTTCAACTGTATAGCTTTCAAAGGCTTTTCTTAAATAAAACCTATACTCTCTATTTCAAAGTATATATACTACTTATCTTTCAAAAATATAAGGTTTTAAATCATGAAATGGGGTAAGCCACACACTTTCAAGAACTAACTATGTAGAACAAAGACATTCAAATGTCCTAAACCTAGTCTAAGTCCTATGGAGCTACCTTAGGTAGATTCTAGAGGGTGTCTAACACCTTCCACTTAGAAGAATAAGAATCCTTACCCAAATTTTATTGGTTAGAAGACTAATAGGATAATGATCTTAACAATTGAATAGTACCCTAGTATGCCTTTAAATATTAGGTGGCGACTCTTTTTTTTTATCAACAGAGAAACCACTAGTTGAATCTTGTTTTGACTCGTGCGAAATAGGGTGCAACAAGCATTGTCACGACTTCAGTGATACTTTTGGGTTGTGAGAAGTTAATATCAGAGTACTAGGTTGCTTAGGTCTCACGAATTATGAGCAAGTCTAGTAGAGTCTTGCAGATCAGTACAAGGACGTCTGTACATATCTTTGAAAGGCTATAGGGATGTTAGGAAAACTTCTCTTTCTTCCATCTCTATCGTGTGGATTTATTTAACGCTAAGTCTGAATCATTGTTCCTTTTTTATTCTCTCATAGATGGTGAATCACGATCATCGGGGGTATCTAAGTAGGCGCTAATACCCTAAGTTAGGGCCGTGAGAGGCCGAGGTCCAAGCAGAGGTAGGGGTGGAACATGTGATGTAGATAGAGCCCTTGCTCGCCTAGTTTCTATTGAGACACTAGTAGATCCTGTGGAGGAGCAGGTTCAGGATTATGTGGAGCCAAAAATACCAGCTCAGGTTCCCCAAGGCGTATTTGTCTCGCCAGCTGTTCAGGATGCCTTGACCCGCATGATTGGTTTGTTTGAGAGTTTTCTTAGGCCGAGGCATTTCCTACTGTACCAGTTACTTCCCAGGGAGGGGGTGGAGCATAGACTCTAGCTACCCGTACCCCAGAGCAGGTAGCTTATGGTTATCAAACTCTCGCAGTGCTACTAGTTGGGGGAGTTCAACCTACTATTGCCACGCAGCCTAAGGATAGGCCTCTTATGCCAGATGATAAGCTAAAGAGATTAGATAAACTCATGAAGTTGTGTCCTCCTCACTTCTGTGATACACCTTCAGAGGATGCTCATGCATTATTTGATCGTTGTCACGAGATTCGTGCAATTTCATACTAGTTGAGTCCAATGGAGCTGACTTCACCGCCTTCTAGCTGAAGGGTCCAGCCAAAAGTGTTGGCATGTTTGTGAGATGTGTCGACCAACAGGATCGCCTCCTCTTATATGAACTAAGTTCTCCAGGGTCTTTTTTTGGAGTAGTTTGTGCCACGCACCAAGAGAGAGGAGCTGAGGAGGTAGCTTGAGTACCTTTAGCAGGGTCAGATGTCAGTTACTAAGTATGAGATGATGTTTATTGAGCTATCACGTCATACTACTATTTTGATTTCCATTAAGGAGGAGAGAGTGTGGAGATTCATTGATGGTCTTCACTATAGTATCAGCCTTGCTACGACCAGAGAGACCGAGACCATGACTTCATTTCACCAGGTTGTGGAGATAGCATTTCATGTTGAGCGCATGTGTTATGCATCTAAGGAGATCACATAGAGTAAGGACAAGAGGTCCTGTCATTCAGGTAGCTTTGGTGGTTCCTCCTTCAGAGGCCGAGGTCAATTTGGGAGAGGCCATTCTAGAAGGCCAGTTTATCATTCACCACCACCTAGTCGAGCATATTATATACAGTCTTCATTTAGTACACTTCTAATGTAAAGTTCTTACCACACTACATCTATTCATGGTTCGTCGGTGTCGGGTTTTTCTAGCAGCTATTCTAGTTCACGGGGTCCGACTCAAGCCCCGCTGTCATTTTTTAGTAGAGGTTGTTGTGAGTGTTGTGAGTTGGGGCATGTCAGGAAATACTGCCCCCATATTTTCAGAGGTCCAGTGTAGAAGGTAGGTCAGACAATGATTATTGGAGGGATAACTTAGTCTAGTGGAGGACATTCCAGATGCTATGCATTCCCATGGAGGATCGAGGTTGTTGCTTCTGTTGCAGTGATTACAAGTATTATTTCTGTGTGCCACGAGGATGCTTCAATATTGTTTAATCATGGTTCTACTTATTCATATGTGTCATCATACTTTGCTTCTTTTCTGGACGCCTCGTGGTTCTCTTGATACTCCTGTGCAAGTGTCTACACCTGTTGGTCTATTATAGTGGATCGAGTTTATCGCTCATGTGTGGCCACTATTTGTGGTTTTGAAATGAGGGCGGACTTCCTACTTTTAGATATGGTGGATTTGATGTGGTCTTGGGTAAGAATTTTCTCTCTCCCTACCATGTTATTCTTGATTGTCACGCTAAGACCATGATGTTGGCGATGCCGGGGTTGCCAAGGTTGCAGTAGAAGGGTTCTCTTGCTTGCACTCTTAGTGGAGTGATTTCATTCTTGAAGGCTCAACAAATGGTTGAGAGCGATATTTGGCGTATTTAGACTTTGTCAAAGATGTTAGTGCTGATACTCCTATTGTTGAGTTGGTTCCAGTAGTGAGGGAGTTTTTGGATGTGTTTCCTGCAGACCTACTAGGCATGCCACCCAATAGGGATATTGATTTCAACAATTATTTGGCATCGGGCATGCAACCTATCTCTATTACTCCGTATTGTATGGCTCCAGCAGAGTTGAAGGAATTGAAGGAACAATTATAGAAGTTGTTAGATAAGGGTTCATCTGGCCTAGTGTTTCACCTTGGGGTTTACTAGTGTTGTTTGTTAAGAAGAAGGATGGTTCTTTGAGAATGTGCACTGACTATCGGCAATTGAACAAGGTGGCCATCAAGAAAATGTTTCCACTACCACGCATTAATAATTTATTCTATTAGCTTCAGGGTGCGAGGGTGTTCTCGAAGATTGACACGTTGTTGGAGTATCACTAGTTGAAGATTAGCGATTCGGACATTCCTAAGATTGCTTGTCGGACTCGTTACGTGCAATATGTGTTTTTAGTGATGTCATTCAGGTAGACTAATGCCCCAGCAACTTTCATGCATTTTATGAACAATGTGTTCTAGCCGTATGTGGATCTATTGTCATTGTGTTCATTGATGATATATTGGTGTATTCCCGTAGTAAGGAAGACCATGAGCAACATTTGAGGATCATCCTTCAGACTTCAAGGGAGAAGAAGCTATATGCTAAGTTCTCCAAGTGCAAGTTTTGGTTAGACTCTGTAGTATTCACTACAAGAATTTTGACTTTTAACGACCAATTTAACGAAGGGACGTGATTCGGTCGTTATAGGAGTATCAATAGCGATGACATTTTTTTTCCGATCGTTAAAGCTAATTTTTTTTTTAACATTAACAAAGTGATAATATTTGGTCCTTAAAAGTCATAAATCCGGTCGTTAAAAATAAAAAAATAAAACAATAACACTAACTTTTCCCTATCTTTTTTCCCAACTCACAATTATGAGCGCACTCAAGTCACTTTTCCCCTTTTTTTGCCCAAACCCGTAATATTTTCCAAAAGAATATGACCAAAATTCAAATCACAAAAGAATGTAGTCTGTTTTCTGAAAAAGCTTGAGAAACATGAGTGCCATGTGGTCAAACTGTGAATAGAAATGAGTTAAATTTTGAAGGAAATCTTATTTTTATCGGCACAATATGCTTCTCATATCTGGTTGTGATTGTATTATAAAATTTTCCGGTGATATAAGAATTCTAACTTCCTCTTTGATTGTATTAATTGGAGGCAAAAGAAAACCTTTTTTTAGGTTTAGCATTCTCAGTTCCTTTCTATGTATTCAAACGATAACCCTTTGGGATACTTGTAAGATTAGTGTCTTACGACAAGTGTGGGACTCTTGGATTAAGATTCACTCTATTTATATGCACTAGATGTAATTGAATTTGTTCTTCTGTCAAAATTTCACTCTAATTACCATTGTTGGCTTACTAGATTGTGCTAATTTGAAATTTCTTATAAGAAACCTCTCATAATCACTTAATGATCCTTCGATAGTAGGAGGAAAACAAATTTAAAATATATCAAAGTTAGGTTTTTTGTTGTTTCCGTTATAGCGTCCCTAGTTCTTCTACTTATCTTGAAAAAAGACTATTGTTGTAGCAGAAGTCTAAATTATGGTCTTCAAAATTAATAAAATTTTTGAAGCAAAATTAGGAGAAATCCAGTAATAACCATGTCGATATGTATGTACATCATAATTATGGTCTAATTAACTATTTTATAGATATCAGATTATTAGAATTAATGAAACTCACCTCTAATATGAGATCATTAGGCTTGTGATTCTTTATCTAGGCTCCTTTTAGGAATTACACTTAGTTCATATCTCATGACTTTTAGAAGCAATCTAGACTTTGACACCTTTTGGTTAAGTAATTGTTAATCAGTAATTTATAATTTTCGGTAAATATGCTATGTGCATTCATATATGCCTGTGTAGTTTGGTTGGCAGAGGCATGAAGTGATTTATTTGGATTGAGTTCGGAGTCGCCTGCGAAAAAATTCCAAGAAGGATTATTCGAAGTTATTAGATCTTTTAATCCGCTTTGTAATATTCTTACAATGACTTGGATATAATAGTGAAAAGAGAATTGGGGGCTGGAAATTGTCCCCATTTATGTGCTACTTGTTGTTTTAAATTTCCTTATTAAATTCTTTTTACTTTCAGATAGTAGTACCATGCCTGTAGGAATTAATTAATAATGGAAATCAGATTTGGTATGTGTTTCAATAAGTGTAAGTAGTATCTTATGCTCTCTAGATTCAAAATCTTCCCCTTTTCTTTGAAAAATATATATATTTCTTTGAGTTCATTTCAGGTATAAAAGGGTTCTATCTTGATGATAATTTTCCCTTTTCACATATATCTTCTGGTCCATTTGTTTAGAAAAGAAGATCTTGTTGTATTATTTTTGGTGTATGATTCAAGGCATCCTTCTTCTTTCCTTCTTCCATGTAAACATTCTGAAATTTTTTGTTAATGTCTATTTGTCTCATGTAGCAATAGGTTTTTTTTTGGTCGAAAGAAATTTTTTATTTTAACCAGATTTTCAATTTATATCACCTGCACTTTTGGACTCCAGTAACAGGTCTCATGACTAAACCAATAAACAAGAAGCCATACAACCAAGAGGTTGTCTAACAAAGACCACTAATAACAAACGTGTATCTTCCTCTATCCTACTTGCTACGGTTTACAAATTAGGATAACTATTCAATATAATCAATACAGGTTTCCATTTGTATTTTTGTTGCCCTATTATGTGCATTTGGATAATAATGTCTTTAGCTCTATCTTTGGCCTCTCTTTTCTAGTTCTAAAGTCGGTGGCGTAAGGTCTTGAACAACTTCACATTGTGTATATCGACCTTCGTGCATGGTTGGATTCAGTTACCGGATGATCCGGAGTTGAATTGGAAGAAGGATTTTAGTTTTGGAAGCTTAAACGGTGGAATTTGACCGGAATTTGACTTTTGTGTAAACGACTCTGGAATGAGTTTCGATTAATGTCAACAACTCCGTATGGTGATTTTAGAATTAGGCACGCGTCCGGATTTGGATTCAGATGTCCATAGAGTAATTTAAGGCAATTCGGCGAAAGTTGGAAAAATTTGATGTTTGGAAAATGGAGTAGCTTGACCGCAGTTGAATTTTTGGGATATCGAGGGCGGAATGTGATTCCGAGAGCTTGAGTAGCTCCATGATGTCAATTGGGTCTTGTCTGCAAAATTTTGTGTCATTCCGGGTTGAATTGATACGTTTCAGCATGAGTTTTAGAAGTTGGAAGATTCGTAAGTTCATAAGCTTGATTCCTGGTGCGATTCGTAGTTTCGTCATTGTTTGATGTGATTTGAGACCCCGAGTAAGTAAGGGTTAGGTTGTTGTTTGTTTGTTTAGACGAGGTCCCGGGCGCCTCGGGTGTGTTCCGGGTAGGCTACGGGTCATTTTTCCCTATTTTTGAACTGCTGGTTCTGGTGTCTGATATTCTTTATCGCGATCGCGGAGCTCCTTTCGCGATCGCGATGAGTCTCTACGCAATTTTCTTCTACACGATCGCATCACTTCTCTCGCGATCGTGATGAACAAATACCTGGGCAGGCAGAATATATTCTCAAATCGAGGGTTATACCATTTTATCACATCTTGACTTGTAGAGCTCGGTTTTGGGTGATTCTTGGTGGGTATTTTCAAGCAATTCGATTGGGTAAGTGTTCTTCACCTAGAATTAAATATAGTCCATGATTTTATCCTTGTTTTTGTCATTTAAATTGTGTTTTGAGTTGGGGAAGATATTGGTTTTTGAAGAAAAATTCTAAAATTAAAAATCATGATTTGAGGGACGAAATGGTATCGGGATTTGAAAATTTTTGTATGGTTGAACTCATATTGAAATGGGTGTTCGGGTTTTGTAAAAGTTATTGGGTTCCGGGCGCGGGCCCGGGATACGAGTTTTGGGTCGATTTTTGGATTTTGTTAAAGATTTAGACTTTATGATACGGAATAGTTTCTTATGTGTTTTATTTATATTTTGAAATCATTTTGGTTAGATTGGGCCGTCCGGAGGTCTTTTCACCCGAGAAGTTCTATTTTAGTGTATCGGCTTGTCGTCTTTGAGGTAAGTATCTTGCCTAATCTTGTGTGGGGGAAACTACCCCTTAGGATTTGAGTCTTCTATGTTGATTGTAGTCTATGTACGCGAGGTGACGAGTGCGTGCTCAGACTTATTTGTGGAAAATTGGCCCTTTAGGAATCTTAGGTCCTTATATTCGAGTATGAATTTGTTCTTGACATGATTGAGTTCCTAATTGCTAATTTCATCTTTACTTTCCTAATTTAGAATTTCTTGCTTTTTGATTCGCTCTTATTGCCTATTTGACTCCAAATTGACTAAAATGAAGATTTCATCCCTTCTACTATCATGCTATATCTTCATAACTTCTTATCTCTATTTGTAATTTTTGTCACTGCCTTATAATTGTTAGGTCTTAATTAAAGTTATGGTTACCTTTCCTGCTGCTTAACCTTAAGTGAAATTATTGAATATCCTTGAAATTTTCTCAACCTTAAATGTAGTTTATATATCTTATATCTTAGTTGACTTGACCTTATTTGGAATTTCCGGATTCGTGTCTAATTTGATTACGACTGTTACGTGCCATTTTCTTCCTTGTTAAGTTGTCCTTATTATGCCTAGTATTCTTTGTTGTTCTTATTCCTTGTGAACTAGCCTTTGCCTTTCTTGTGATCTAAGGTTCTCGAGTTGATGTATTTACTTTATCTTGTATTATTGTCATTGTTGTTGTTGTACTTGTTGTAGTGATGCACGAGGTTTCTGCCGTGCGGTTGTGGTTATTGTGATGCACGATGTTTCTACCGTGCGGTTATTGATATGGGGATTTGCATGAGGTTTCTTCCGTACCGTGTTTTCTATTGATATTGCACATGCAACGTGACAAGGCGAGATATGTATATATGGGTTGCGCATATGGCGAGACAAGCTGGGAACATTGTTGTGCACGTGTGGGGAGACAAGGAGGGCATTCATTTTTACTATTGCACACGTGGCGACACAAGGTAGGCTGTGTCAGAGGTTGTTTGTGATACTTGTGTTTAGCTTGGGGGCATTCTTTGTTTGTTGACATTGTATAATGGTACACTTACTGTGTGAGTTTATTCGCGTGGAAATTGTGAGAAAACAATGTACATGTTGGCCCTTTCCTTTCCTAATGCTTATTGGCTATTGAATCATGTTAGGATACCTGCACAAGCATACACGCAGTTAAGCACTAAAATCGGATTAAGGATTCCTTGTTTTTGTCGAGTATAGATACTCTTGCTGTACTTATCATATGTGTGGGAATAACCCCTATTGGCACGTGAGTCGTCCGTACAGTTATTACTTGAAATGAGGGCACAAGATGCCGATGTTAGGGTTCAAATACTGGGACCCATAAGTAGTGATTTGTCCGAGGTTTGGTACCTCGTGGAGATGACTAAGAACTTGATGTAAAAGTAGTTGAAATTGTTGAGTCATTACTTGTCCTTATTGTATATTTACATTCCGGATTTAGTTATGTTCCATTTACTCTTTCGTGTTATTTTTGCGATTTTTCCGATGTTACTAGTTATTCCTTTCTTTATTGAATTTACTGTATTGTTAGCCATATTTTGAAGCCCTTATGTAAATATCATAATCCGTTGGCTGTATTTATACTTGTTCAACTCTTAGACCAGTGGGTGTCTTGACTAGTCCTCGTCACTACTTCACCGAGGTTAGTCTTGATACTTACTGGGCACCGCTGTGGTATGCTCATACTACACTTCTGCACATTTTTGTGCAGATTTCAGGTTTTGCATAACCGGCCGATTGATAGTTAGCAGTGCGATTGCTATTGTGGAGACTCAAGGTAAAACCACTACAGTGTTCACGGGTTTTGGAGTCACCGTCGTATTTTGGTTCATTACGTTGTTGTACTTATTTCTGAAAAGTGGTGTTTAGGAGTTATAGTGTAAACTTCTGTAAAGATTATGGCTTGTAGTACCGGGTTTTTGGGAATATGTTCTTTGTGTGAAGAATTCTTTTTAGAAAATATTAGATTCTATTTATTATTGTTGTTATTCCATAAATGTTAGGCTTACATAGTCCTTAAGACTAGGTGTCATCACGATACCCAACATAGGGGAAATTTGGGTCGTGACAAGTTGGTATCAGAGCTCCAGGTTCATAGGTGCCATGAGTCATAAGCGAGTTTAGTAGAGTCTTGCGGATCGGTACGGAGACGTCTGCACTTATCTTCGAGAGTCTATGGAACTATTAGGATAACTTCACTTTCTTCGTTCCTATCGTGCGAGTTTATTGATCTTGAAGCTTGAAAAGTTTATTATTCCATTCTCTCAAAGATGGTGAGGACGCGAGCTGCATATCCTGATAACGTTACCCTCGGAGCAGGTGTCGCCTAGGGCAGAGGCCGACGAAGGGCACGTGCCGCAGCTAGAGCACCTACCAGAGCAGCAATTGGGGAGCCGCCAGTAGTCCCAGTTGGGGAGCAGGTACCAGAGGCACCTGATATTACCCCCGGACTTCAGGAGACTTTAGCACAGTTCTTGAGCATATTTGGTACATTGACTTAGTCGGGGTTGATTCCGGTCTTACCAGCTACCTCACAGACCGGTAGGGGAGTTCAGACTCCCACCGCCCACACTTCAGAGCTGCGAGATCATGTTGGTCAAGTTCCGGGTTTCAGGGCAGCATATCCTGTGGTCCCAGTTCAACCCGTGGTTAGGGAAGCAACATTTGAGGAAGAACAACTTAGACTTGAGAGGTACAAGAAGTACCACCCTCCTACCTTCAATGGATTGGCGACAGGTGATGCCCATGGTTTCCTGGAGAAATGTCACCGCATTCTTCGTACTATGGGTATTGTGGAGACGAGCGGGGTTGCTTTTGTTTCATCTCAGGGGAGAGGCTTATCAGTGGTGGCTGGCATATGAGTTGGGCAGCCCGGCTGAGTCAGCTTCACTTACATGTGGTCAGTTTTCAAAGATGTTCTTCAGAGAGTTTGTACCTCAGTCCCTTTGGAATGCATGTCACGCGAAGTTTGAGCAGCTATGCCAGGTCACTATGTCAGTATCAGAGTATGTCATCAGGTTCAGTGATTTGGCCAGACATGCACCTACCTTGGTCGCTACAGTTAGAGAGCGGGTTCATAGATTTATTGAGGGGCTCAAGCGTGATATTCAGTTCAGCATGGCTCGGGAGTTAGAGTCAGATGTTTCATTTTAGTAGGTGGTAAGGATCGCTCGCCGAGTTGAGGGCACGTGGGATCATGATAGAGATGACATGCGGGACTATGAGAGAGGTGACATACGGGGCAATGAGAGGGAGGACAGAGAGGCGAGGAGGCCTCATAGGCCGAAGAGACTTGATGGTCCGTATTTTGGAGGCAGGGTACGACATGGTAGAGGTTTTGTGGGACAGCCAGTTCAGTTTGCACTTCTGGCTTCGCACAGTGTTTCGGGTGGTCATGGGTCTTAGAGTACTCGTACTGCACAGTTTCCACAGCCACGCTAGCAGAGAGGTTGCTTTGAGAGTGGAGATATCAGCCACATGGTGAGAGATTGTCCCAGGCTTCAGGCAGTTCTGTCACAGCGGGGTATTCGGGCGAGTAGGGGCTCCTTAGAGGGGGAGGCTGTGATGACCCAAGGGGTCATTTTATGAATTAAGACTCCGTTCTAGGCTTATTAGCCATAAAAATATTAATTTTAACTATCTCGATTTGTGTGCGCAGTCTGGCGTGAAACCAGAAGCTTTTATGTGAAAATATAAGAAATACTAATTTTTAGAATGGTTTTAGTTGACTTCAGTCAACATTTTGAGTAAACAGACCCAGATCTGTATTCAGACGATCCCTGGAGGTCCGCAATAAAATATGGGAATTGGGCGTGTGCCCGGAATTGAATTCCGAGGTCCCAAGCCTTAGAAATCAATTTTTGAAAGAAATTATTTTGCTGAATTATTAATGAAATAAAGAAAAGAATTAATGTTTGAAACCATGGGTATCGGGCCCGTATTTTGGTTCCAGATCCCGGTACAAATTCTTTCTAGTATTTAAACGCTATCTATGAAATTTGGTGAGAAACGAAGTTTATTTGACGTGATTCGAACGTCCGGTTGAGAAATAGTGAACTTTAAGGGTTCTTGAGAAAAATGATGAGTTTTGAGGTTTAATTCATACTTTTACATGTTTTTTTATGATTTACTAGCACGAGCAAGTCCGTATGATGTTTTTAGACTTGTGTGCATGTTTGGTTTGGAGCCCCGAGGGCTCGGGTGAGTTTCGAATAGGCCACGGGGTGCTTTACACTTAGAAAGTTTGCTGGTTTTTCTGCTACTAGTGCACATGCAATTTACCCAGTGCGATCGCATAACTACATCTGTGATCGCATAAAGTAAATTTCTGGGAGTCACCTTTTTGTGTTATGCGAAAGCGTAACCCCTCACGCGAACGCGAAGCACTGGCGGGGTAAAGCTTCGCGAACGTGTCTTAGCCCACGCGAACGCGATGAATTAACTAGGCCCGGGGGAGGAAGTCTGTTAAAACTATGCGAACGCCAACACTGGGCCGCGATCGCGATAGCCCAGTTCCTAAAGCTATGCGAATGCGGGCAGGCTCACCCGATCGCGTAGAAGGCCTGCCTAGCTATATAAATTAGCTTTTAAAAATCGGGCAGAACCTATTTTTCACCTATTTTTGAACTACCAAGCCCTGGAGACGATTGTTTTCACCAAAGTTCATCCCCAAAGTGTTGGTAATCAATTCTAAACTCTACACTTTAATTACCCAATGTTTTTTATCACTTTTAAATCAAAAATCAAGAGTTTTTATGGTAAAAATTGAGGGTTTGGGTAGAATTAGGGAATTTTGTAAAAATAGATCTTTACCTCGAATTGAGGTCGGATTTAGAAACTAATTGCGAATTTGAGGTGAATTCGAGCTTGGGGGTAAAGTTAGCTCGGGGCGAATTTTCAGTAATGATATTGGAGGTGAATTCAAAAGGAAAAGCTATAATTGAGCAGTGAGTGACCTGCGAATTTGAGGTAAGTGCTTGGTTTAACCTTGACTTGAGGGAATAGGAATCCCCAACTTAATTGCTATGTTACTTGCATGTGTGTGGTGTGTAAGTGAGGTGACGAGTATCTATGCACCACCAAATTTTTTTTTAAGCATGACCCCTTCCACGTTTACAATTTATTTGATTCATGGCTTAATTGTTTGATGCTCAATGATGTTTATATGACTAATTGGCTTTGTTAACTTGTTGTTAAGTCTGGTTTCAATTATTTTGCAAAGTGTTGGTTGTTTACTTGGTTTTATTGCGGTATATAAAGATTGAGCGGGTTGACATTATTTTACGAGATATGTATATTCCTGTTGGTTTCATTTTGAGATGATATTGATGAAGTTTATGAGAAAATACAGTTTCTGGTTTATCTGTGTTTAGACAAAAATGTTGTGAAAGGCTTGACCTGAATTGTGAGAGTTTTCATAACTAAACGGGTATGATATGTCTGGTGGGAGCGGGTTGCATTCCGCAACAAGGAGTGATAAGAGTGGACATGTGGAATCGGGTTGCACGTCGCAACAAGAGTAATAAGGGTAATATATATATATATAGGGAGGAGCAATAAATGTGGATATGTGGGAGCGGGTTGCACGCCGCAACAAGGAGTAATAAGGGATGACACTTATATTTTACTGATTATCAAAAAAACAAAGATTTGAGAACTTACTGGTTTTACTTTACTATTTTTCATATTTTGCACAACTTTTAATTTAAAGTCCAAGTTTTGATAACTGGAAGCTTGCGTGAGAATTGGTTATAGCTGAGACATGAAAAAGGTGGCTGAGTTATTTTAAATTGTTGCTACAGTTATTGTTTGTTTATTTTAGAATTTCCTTTTGTCTTTATTTTACATTGTTCACATGTTATATTGTTAATGCCCGCCATAGCCTCATCACTACTTCGTCGAGGTTAAGGTCGACACTTACTCAGTACATGAAGTCAGTTTTACTGATACTACACTCGGCACTATTTTGTGCAGATCAAGGTACCGGCCAGAGTTAGGAGATCTTAATAGCTGCGCAATTTGTTCGGAGATACGAGGTAGATCTGCTGGCATCCGCAGACTCCTGGAGTCTTCTCCTATTCATTTAGATACTGTTTTATTTCATTCGAAACACAGATATATTTCTTTCAGCCCATTTATTTGTAGTATTCTTTAGTAGTTCGTGAATTGTGACGCCAGACCCTGGGGTAGCTTTATAGTTATATATTTAGTTCGTGGTTCGGCTTAATTATTGCTCCTCATTATTATTCATGGAACTATTTAGTGGAAAACATTAGATTTCGTATTTATTTTAAATTGTTTTATTATGTGTAAGTAAACTTTAAAAAGAAAATGATTAATTAATTTCTAAATTGGCTTTCCTAGCAAGTATTGTGTTAGGCGCCATCACGACCCCGTGGGTTGGGAATTTGGGTCATGACAAGTTGGTATCAGAGCACTAGGTTGCATATGTCTCACAATTCACGAACAAGTTTGATAGAGTCTGAGGGGTCAGTACGGAGACGTTTGTACTATCTCTCAGAGGCTATGAAGTTAGGAACAAACTCAGTTTTTATTTCTACTATGTCGTGCGATTCTTGGTATCTCAAATACTGATTGAACTCTTCTACTCTCTTGCAGATGGCGAGAACACATGCTTCTTCTTCCGTTAACCAAAAATCCGGTCTTCCAGCAGTAGTAGTTCCTATTAGGGGCAGAGGCCGAGGCCACGTCAGAGGCCGAGGCAGGGGTAGGACTCAGTTCGTTGCTCATACTGTAGCCCCAGCTGCGGAGCCCCAGATTGAGATTGATGGGGGGCTCCAACTCAGGCCGTTCCAGCTGGACCAACTCAGGTTCCAGAGGGGTTTATTGCTACCCCGGTGCTTCAGGATGTTTTGGTCCAATTAGTGGGCCTTATGGAGAGTGTAGCTCAGACTGGCGCACTCCCTATTGCAGCAGGCGCATCTCAGGCTGGAGGAGGGGTCCAGGCTCCTATTACCCACACTCCTAATCGGACTACTCCTCAGGTTCAGACCCCAGCAGCCAATCCAGTTGGGGTAATTCAACCAGTTACTACAGCGCCGTCCATTGATGGGGCAGCTATGTCCACTGATGCTTTGTGGAGATTGGACATGTTCATCAAGCTTTTCCCTGTTCACTTCAGTGGTGCTACTCCAGAGGATCCTCAGGAATATTTAGAAAGCTGTCATGAGGTTCTTAGTAATATGGGTATTTTGGAGACCAATGGGGTCGACTTCGCTGCATTTCAGATGACTGGTTCTGCCAAGAAATGGTGGAGGGATTATTTGTTGGCTAGACCAGTTGGGTCGCCTGTTCTGACTTGGGATCAGTTTTCTCACCTCTTTTTGGAGAAGTTTTTGCCTATCACTACCAGAGAAGAAAAACGTCGTCAGTTTGAGCGTCTTCAGCAGGGCGGCATGACAGTTACCCAGTATGAGAATCGTTTCGTGGACTTGGCACAAACATGCTATTCTCTTATTGCCCACCGAGAGAGAGAGGGTCAGACGATTTATTGAGGGCCTTGCTCAGCCCATCAGGTTGCAGATGGCCAAGGAGACAGGGACCGAGATTTCTTTTTCAGGATGCAGCTAATGTGGCTATGAGAGTTAAGTCGGTTCTCGGTATCGGAGGTCAGGGGTCAGACACGATACCTCGCCATTTCGGTAGATTTAGCGGTGCCTCGTCTAGAGGCGGAGATACTCAGGGTAGAGGCCATTCTTCCAGGCCATTTAATTCAGCACTTCAGACGTCCCATGGTGCCTCATGTGGTCGTGGCTCTTACTTGCCTTATTCCGATCAGTCAGCCCCTATCAAAGTACCTACTTTTCAGAGTTATTATCGTGGTCAGCCGATTCGTCAGGGTCAGCCTTAGTATCAGGATGGTTGTTATGAATGTGGTGAGTATGGACACATTCAGAGATCTTATTTGAAATTTTTGGGTAGTCAGCGTACAAGAATTTTCGTGCTATAGTTCTGGCACCAGCTGCAACACCACCTGCCCAGCCAGCCAGGGGTATGGGTCAGGTAGTCAGAGGTAGAGGTTAGAATGTTAGAGGTGGAGGTCAGCATGCTAGAGGTGGAGGCCAGCCCGCTGGAGGTGGTGGCCAGCCCGTTAGAGCTGGAGGAACACCCGTCAGAGGTCCTCTCAGTGACGCAGTTCAGGGTGGTGGGGCCTAACCCCGATTATATGCATTTCCAGCCAGACCCGAGCTGGAGTCCTCTGATGCAGTTATCACAGGCACCATTTTAGTTTGTAATAAAGATGCTTCAATTTTGTTTGATCTGGGGTCTTCTTATTCTTATGTGTCATCCTATTTTTCCTTGTATTTGGTTGTGCCCCGCGATTCCTTGAGTGTCCCTGTTTATGTGTCTACACCGGTGGGGATGCTATTGTTGTAGATTGTGTATATCGTTCGTGCGTAGTCATTATTGAGGGTCTTGAAACTAGTGTAGACCTGTTGCGTCTTGACATGGTAGATTTTGATGTCATATTGGGCATGGATTGGTTTTCACCTTATTATGCCATCTTGGGCGGTCACGCCAAGATAATTACTTTAGCTTTGTCGGGACTGCCTCGTTTAGAATGGAAAGGAACTCCTGGTCATTCCCCTAGCAGAGTGATTTCTTATGCCAAGGCTCGTCGCATGGTTGAGAAAGGATGTTTGGCTTATTTGTCTCATATCCGTGATTCTTATGCCGATATTTCTTAAATAGAGTTAGTGCCTATTGTTCGGGAATTTCTCGAAGTGTTTCCTGCAGACCTGTTGGGGATGCCACCCGATAGGGATATCAATTTTTGTATTGATGTTGCTCCGGGCACTCAGCCCATTTCTATTCCTCTATACCGGATGGCCTCACCAGAATTGATAGAATTGAAAGAACAGTTGCAAGACCTGCTTGATAAGGGTTTCGTCAGGCCTAATGTCTCGCCCTGGGATGCACCAGTTTTGTTTGTAAGGAAGAAGGATGGATCGATGAGAATGTGTATAGATTATCGACAGTTGAATAAAGTTACTATCAAGAATAAATATCCATTGCCGAGAATTTCTTATATATTTGACCAGCCTAAAGGTGCCAGGGTGTTTTCAAAAATTGATCTAGTTTCGGGCTACCATTAGCTGAAGATTAGGGCGTCTGATGTTCCTAAGACAGCCTTTCGAACGAGGCATGAGCATTATGAATTTTGGTTGATGTTCTTTGGGTTGACTAATGCTCCAGCAGCCTTTATGGACTTGATGAATCGGGTTTCAATCCCTATTTGGGTTCCTTCGTAAATGTGTTCATTGATGATATTCTTATATACTCCCGATGTCGGGAGGAGCATGAACAACACCTCCGTATAGCACTCCAGACTTTGAGGGATAATCAGTTGTATGCAAAATTTTTGAAGTGTGAATTCTGGTTCGATTCAGTAGCTTTCTTGGGTCACATCGTATCAGCAGATGCTATTCAGGTAGATTCTAAGAAGATAGGGCAGTTAAGAACTGGCCTAGGCCCACTTCAGCCACGAAAATCAGGAGCTTCTTGGGTTTGGCGAGATACTACCATTGTTTTGTGGAGGGGTTCTCGTCTATAGTAGCCCCGATGACGAGATTGACTCAGAAGGGTGCCCCATTTAAATGGTCGGTTGAGTGTGAGGCGAGCTTCCAGAAGCTCAAGACAACCTTGACTTCAACCCTGGTATTAGTGTTACCATTAGTTTCATGATCTTTCATGGTATATTGTGATGCTTCCGTGTTGGGCTTGGAGCATTATTGATGCAGGATGGCAGGGTGATAGCATATGTGTCTCGGCAGTTAAAGATTCATGAGAAGAATTATCCGGTCCATGACTTAGGGTTGGCAGCCATTGTTCACGCGTTGAATATTTGGAGGCATTATCTTTATGGCATGCCCTGTGAGGTTTACACGGATCATAGTAGCCTTCAGTACTTGTTAAGGCAAAAATATCTTAATTTCAGACAGAGGAGATGGTTAGAGTTATTGAAAGATTATGACGTCACTGTATTGTATCATCTGGGAAAGGCCAATGTAGTGGATGATGCATTGAGTAGGAAAGCAGTAAGTATGGGAAGCCTTGCATTTATTCCAGTCGGTGAGAGATCGTTAGCATCAGAAATTCAGACGCTTGCTAATCAGTTCGTGAGGTTGGATATTTCACCCAGCCATGTTCTAGCTTGTACAATTGCCCGGTCTTCCTTATTCGAGCGTATCAGAGATCGGCAGGATGATGACCCGCACTTGATGGTCCTTAGGGACACAGTTCGACACAATGGTGTGAAGAAGGTTAAAGTTGGAGATGATGGTATTTTGAGGATGCAGGGCCGCATGTGTGTGCCTAATGTTGATGGCCTTCGTGAGTTGATTCTTGAAGAAGCTCACAATTCTAAGTATTTTATTCACCCGGGTGCTGCGAAGATGTACCAGAACCTACGACAGCACTACTGGTGGTGAAGGATGAAGAAGGATATTGTTGCTTATGTGGCTCGTTGTTTGAATTGACAACAAGTGAAATATGAGCATTAGAGACCCGGTGGTTTACTTCAGCAGATAGAGATTCCTGAGTGGAAATGGGAGCGAATCATAAGGACTTCGTTGTTGGACTCCCACAGACGTAGAGTAAGTTCAACGCCGTTTGGTTTATTGTGGATAGGCTGACTAAATAAGCACATTTCATTTCAGTGGAAAGTACTTACACTTCGGAGCGGTTGGCAGAGATATATATTTGAGAGATTGTTCGCCTTCACGGTGTGCCCGTTTCTATCATTTTTATCGAGGTACGCAGTTTACTTCACACTTTGGAGGGAAGTTCAGCGAGAGTTGGGTACCCGAGTTGAGTTGAGCACCGCATTTCATCCTCAGACGGAAGGGGAGTCTGAGCATACTATTCAGGTTTTATAGGATATGCTCCACGCTTGTGTTATTGACTTTGGAGGTTCTTGGGATCAGTTCTTTCCATTAGCGTAGTTTGCTTATAATAATAGTTATCAGTCGAGCATTCAGATAGCTCCTTATGAGGCATTATATGGTAGACGGAGCAGATCGTCAGTTAGATGGTTTGAGCCGGGAGAGGCTTGGTTATTGGGTACAGACTTAGTCTAGGAGGCCTTAGATAAGGTCAAGATTATTCAGGAGAGACTTCGTGCAGCTCAGTCGAGGCAAAAGAGTTATGTCGATCGTAAGGTTCGTGATGTAGCATTCATGTAGCATATCGGACATGCAGAGTAAGTATCCACACTTGTTTGCCAATTAAGGTAATCTTCTATGTCCGTTCGAGGACGAACGTTTGTTTTAGAGGAGAAGATTGTGATGATTCAAGGGGTCGTTTTATGAATTAAGACTCTGTTCTAGGCTTATTAGCCATAAAAAGATTAATTTTAACTATGTCAATTTGCGTGCGCAGTCCGGGCGTGAAACCGGAAAGCTTTTATGTAAAATATAAGAAATACTAATTTTAAGAATTTAAAGTTTGGTTTTAGTTGACTTGAGTCAACATTTTGAGTAAACGGACCCGGATCTGTGTTCTGACTATCCCGGGAGGTCCGCAGTAAAATATGGGACTTGGGAATATGCCTGGAATTGAATTTCGAGGTCCCAAGCCTTAGAAATCAATTTTTGAAAGAAATTGTTTTGCTGAATTATTAATGAAATAAAGAAACGAATTATGTTTGAAACCATAGGTATCGTGCCCGTATTTTGGTTCCAGAGCCCAGTACAGATTCTTTATAGTATTTAAACGCTATCTGTGAAATTTGGTGAGAAGCGAAGTTTATTTGACGTGATTCAGACGTCCGATTGAGAAATAGTGAACTTTAAGTGTTCTTGAGAAAAATGACAAGTTTTGAGGTTTAATTCATAGTTTTACATGTTATTTTTATGATTTGATCGCACGAGCAAGTCCTTATGATGTTTTTAGACTTGCGTGCATGTTTGGTTTGGAGCCCCGAGGGCTCGGGTGAGTTTCGGATAGGCCAAGGGGTGCTTTACACTTAGAAAGTTTGCTGGTTTTTCTGCTACTGGTGCACAAGCAATTTACCCAGTGCGATCGCATAACTGCATCCGCGATTGCATAAAGTAAATTGCTGGGGGTCACCTTTTTGTGTTATGCGAACGCGTACCCCTCACGCGAACGCGAAGCACTGGCAGGGTAAAGCTTCGCGAACGTGTCTTGGGCCACGCGAACGCGATGAATTAACTGGGACTGGGGGAGGAAGTCTGTTAACACTATGCGAACGCCAACACTAGGCCGCGATTGCGATAGCCCAGTTCCTAAAGCTATGCGAACGCGGCTAGGCTCACCCGATCGCGTAGAAGGCCTGCCCAGCTATATAAATTAGCTTTTAAAAATTGGGCAGAACCTATTTTTCACCTATTTTTGAACTACCAAGCCCTGTAGACGATTTTCTTCACCAAAGTCATCCCCAAAGTGTTGGTAATAAATTCTAAACTCCACTCATTCAATTACCCAATGTTTTTCATCACTTTTAAATAAAAAACCAAAAGTTTTCATGGTAAAAATTGAGGGTTTGGGTAGAATTAATGAATTTTGTAAAAATCGAATCTTTACCTCTAATTGAGGTCGGATTTAGAAACTAATTGCCTATTCGGGCTCGGGGGTGAATGTAAATGTAATTTTGTCCGAACCCCGAGTTTTGACCAAGCGGGCCCGGGGTCAGGTTTTAACTTTTTTGAGAAAACTTAGGAAAAATTATAATTTTCAGTAAACTTAGTTCCTTTAGCATTAATTAATGATATTAAGTTAATTATGGTTAGATTCGAGTGTATTAGAGGTGAATTCAAAAGGAAAAGCTATAATTGAGTAGTGAGTGGCCTGCGAATTTGAGGTAAGTGCTTGGTTTAACCTTGACTTGAGGGAATAGGAATCCCCAACTTAATTGCTATGTTACTTGCATGTGTGTGGTGTGTAAGTGAGGTGACGAGTATCTATGCACCACCAAATTTTTTTTTAAGCATGACCCCTTCCACGTTTACAATTTATTTGATTCATGGCTTAATTGTTTGATGCTCAATGATGTTTATATGACTACTTGGCTTTGTTAACTTGTTGTTAAGTATGGTTTCAATTATTTTGCAAAGTGTTGGTTGTTTACTTGGTTTTATTGTGGTATATAAAGATTGAGCGGGTTGACATTATTTTACGAGATATGTATATTCCTGTTTGTTTCATTTTGAGATTATATTGATGAAGTTTATGAGAAAATACAGTTTCTGGTTTATATATGTTGAGACAAAAATATTGTGAAAGGCTTGGCCTGAATTGTGAGAGTTTTCATAAATAAACCGATATGATATGTCTGGTGGGAGCGAGTTGCACGCCGCAACAAGGAGTGATGAGGGTGTACAGGTGGGATCGGATTGCTCGCCGCAGCAAGAGTAATAAGGGTGATATATATATAGGGAGGAGCAATAAGGGTGGACAGGTGGGAGCGGGTTGCGCACCGCAACAAGGAGTAATAAGGGAGGACACTTATATTTTACTGATTATCAAAAAAACAAAGATTTGAGAATTTACTGGTTTTACTTTACTATTTTTCATATTTTGTACTACTTTTAATTTAAAGTCATAGTTTGGAAAATTGGAAACTTACGTGAGAATTGGTTATAGCTTAGACATGAAAAAGGTGGTTGACTTATTTTAAATTGTTGCTACAGTTATTGTTTGTTTATTTTAGAATTTCCTTTTTGTTTTATTTTACATTGTTCACAGGTTATATTGTTAATGCCCCACCGTAGCCTCGTCACTACTTCGTCGAGGTTAGGCTCGACACTTACTCTGTACATGGGGTCGGTTGTACTGATACTACACTCTGCACTATTTTGTGCAGATCCAGTTACCGGCTAGAGTTAGGAGATCTTAATAGCTGCGCAGTTTGTTCGGAGACACGAGGTAGATCTGCTGACGTCCGCAGAATCCTGGAGTCTTCTCCTATTCATTTAGATACTATTTTATTTCATTCGAAACAGATATATATTTCTTTTAGCTCATTTATTTTTAGTATTCTTTAGTAGTTCGTGAATTGTGACACCAGACCCTGGGGTAGCTATATAGTTATATGTTTAGTTCGTGGTTCGGCTTAATTATTACTCCTCATTATTATTCATGGAATTATTTAGTGGAAAATATTAGATTTCGTATTTATTTTAACTTGTTTTATTATGTGCAAGTAAAATTTAAAAAGAAAATGTTTAATTAATTTCTAACAATGGCTTGCTTAGCAAGTATTGTGTTAGGCGCCATCACGATTCTGTGGGTTAGGTATTTTGGTCGTGACAGAGGCACGACCCGTTGATGTGTTTCATACAATAGGCTGGAGGCCGTTATGCCAGATGTTTTCATACATGTATTTTTTGTAACATTGTTGTATAGGATCACCATTCGTATATTTGTTTCGAATCTTCTTGTCGGGATGAGTTCACTTATTTGTGGCTCCACTTATGGATGAGTTCCATGATTAGCACTTTGTTTATGTGTTTTCCCTGATGGGAGATTCTATGGGTGGTAGCCCGTGTCTATCATTTGTTGTTATTCATCATTGAGAGTGGTGAGACTAGAGGTGAGTCCTTGTTATTCATCATGGTAGACCTGATGTGATTTATTATGAGTATTTAGGTTACGAGTTGTGATTTGATACTTTACCGGGGTGAGAGTTCAGTGAGCATTGCGATCTTATTGGCAGAGTAAGTTAGTGGAAGATTTCAATTGGTATGATATATATTCGATATGTGATTTAGAGTTGAGGGCGAGACCCGCATGATCTCTTGTGGTTCGATGTGTTTGAACCAGGCTGAGCACACCGGTGGAAATTATACCAGGATTGGATTCTTGTGATTTGTTCATATGCTTTACTAATTTCTTTGTTATATTGTTATTGTAGGTTAATATTGGTAGAGAGTTGTGCCTGTCGGACTTGTTTGATAGTTTCCTTATGTGCTTCTCTTTTCATATTCAGTCATTTTCGTTCTGTGCTTCTTTAGTTATATCTTGCGGGGCATGTGCCCGGTGGTGTTAGATGTGGCTTTGTGGTTCAGGTGTCTAATTATGATGTCTTCGTGTTTCTTGCATCATTATCAGTGTTACGGAAGATTGAAACAGAGTTCTACCATATATGAGGCTAATTGTCAGTGCTAGGTTGATTTCAGGCATCTATTGTGATCAGAAGTGCTATTATAAGCCTATGTGTGGTGTGTTATATTGTGTGGTCGTACCTTGTGGGTGTAGGCATGAGTTGATGCAGCTGGTTGAGACTGATACCAGATGTGGATTTAGAATCGAGTTTTATTTTTGTAAATGAATAGAAGGTGAGAATTTGGGGTATGAGGCTTATCGGTTTGGTAGAAAGGTTAATTTGTAGTTGATATGGTATCGTTAGGCTTATGTACATTAGGGTGACGTGGGATCACCCGCGGGTGTATGTTGGAAGTGTGCATTCAGTGACTTTAAGGCTTCGAGGTAATTCTTGGCACGTTCGAGGACGATCGTTTGTTTAAGAGGGGGAGAATGTAACGATCTGGCCGGTCGTTTTGAGAATTTAAGCTCCATTCGGTGGCGTAAGATCTTGAACAACTTCACATTGTGTATATCGATCTGCGTGCATGGTTGAATTCAGTTCCCTGATGATCCGGAGACGAATTGGAATAAGGATTTTAGTTTTGGAAGCTTAAGCTGTGGAATTTGACCGGAATTTGACTTATGTGTAAACGGCTCCGGAATGAGTTTTGGGTAATGTCAACAGCTCCGTATGGTGATTTTGTACTTATGTGTGCGTTCGGATTTGGATTCGGATGTCCATAGAGTAATTTGAGGCAATTCGGCGAAAGTTGAAAAATTTAAAGTTTGGAAAATGGAGTAGTTTGACCATAGTTGACTTTTTGGGATATCGGGGGAAGAATGCGATTCCGAGAGTTGAAGAAGCTCCGTGATGTCAATTGGGTCTTGTCTGCAAAATTTGGAGTCATTCCGGGTTTAATTGAGAGGTTTCGGCACGAGTTGTAGAAGTTGAAAGATTCGAAAGTTCATAAGCTCGATTCCTGGTGTGATTCGTAATTTCGTCCTTGTTTGATGTGATTTGAGACCTCGAGCGAGTTCGGGTTAGGTTGTAGAACTTGTTTGTGTGTTTAGATGGGGGCCGCGGGTGGGCTACAGGTCATTTTTCCCTATTTTTGAACGGTTGGTTCTGGTGTCTGATGTTCTTCATCGCGATCGCAGTGCTCCTTTCGCCATCGCGATGCGTCTCTGTTGATCGCCTCAATTTCTTTCTACACGTTCGCATAATATTCCTCGCGATCCCGTAGCTCTGTAGTTTTCTCTCTTAGCGTTCGCCTCTTCTGTTCCGCGTTCGCTTAGTAGAAACCAGGCCTTAAGCACTGGTACTCGTTACTCTTCGCGTTCACATCACCTTCTTTGCGATCGCAGAAGCCTGTCTATCCCTTATACGCGATCGCATAAGCCCTTCCACGATCGCGTAGCATATTTTGGGCCAGTAGCTATTTTCTTCTACACGATCGCATCACTTCTCTCGCGAATACCTGGGCAGTAGAATATATTCTCAAATCGATGGTTATACCATTTTATCACATCTTGAGTTGTAGAGCTCGGTTTTGGGCGATTCTTGGTGGGTTCTTCAAGCAATTTGATTGGGTAAGTTTTTTTCACCTAGAATTAAATATAGTCCATGATTTTATCCTTGTTTTTTGTCATTTAAATTGTGTTTTGAGTTGGGGAAGATGTTGGTTTTTGAAGAAAAATTCTAAAATTAAAAATCATGATTTGAGGGACGAAATGGTATCGGAATTTGGAAATTTTTGTATGGTTGAACTCATATTAAAATGGGTGTTCGGGTTTTGTAAAAATTATCGGGTTCCGAGGTGCGGGCCCGGGGGCCGAGTTTTGGGTCGATTTTTGTATTTTGTTAAAGATTTAGACTTTATGATCCGGAATAGTTTCTTATGTGTTTTATTTATATTTTGAAATCATTTTGGTTAGATTGAGCCGTCCGAAGGTCTTTTCACCTGAGAAGTTCAATTTTAGTGTATCGGCTTGTCCTCTTTGAGGTAAGTATCTTGCCTAATCTTGTGTGAGGGAAACTACCCCTTAGGATTTGAGTCTTCTATGTTGATTGTAGTCCGTATACGCGAGGTGACGAGTGCGTGCTCGGAATTATTTGTGGAAAATTGGCCCTTTAGGAATCTTAGGTCCTTATATTCACTGAGTATAAATTTGTTCTTGACATAATTGAGTTCCTAATTGCTAGTTTCATCTTTACTTGCCTAATTTAGAATTTCTTGCTTTTTGATTCGCTCTTATTGCCTATTTGACTCCAAATTGACTAAACTGAAGATTCATCCCTTCTACTATCATGCTATATCTTCACAACTTTTTATCTCTATTTGTAATTTTTGTCACCGCCCTATAATTGTTTAGTCTTAATTAAAGTTATGGTTACCTTTCCTGCTGCTTAACCTTAAGTGAAATTGTTGAATATACTCGAAATATGATCAACCTTAAAGGTAGTTTAGATATCTTATATCTTAGTTGATTTGCCCTTATTTGGAATTTCTGAATTCGTGTTAATTTCTTATTTTTGAATCGTGCAATTTGGTTACGATTGTTACGTGCCATTTTCTTCCTTGTTAAGGTGTCCTTATTATGCCTAGTATTCTTTGTTATTCTTATTCCTTGTGAACTAGCCTTTGCCTTTCTTGTGATCGAAGGTTCTCGAGTTGATGTATTTACTGTATCTTGTATTATTGTCATTGTTGTTGTTGTACTTGTTGTAGTGATGCACGAGGTTTCTGCCGTGCGATTATTGATATGGGGATTCGCACGAGGTTTCTGCCGTGCCGTGTTTTCTATTGATATTGCACATGCGGTGTGACAAGACGGGATATGTATATATGGATTTTGCATATGGCGAGACAAGTTAGGAACATTGTTGTGCGCGTGTGGTGAGATAAGGCGGGCATTCATTTTTACTATTGCACAAATGGTGAGACAAGGTGGTCTGTATCAGGGGTTGTTTGTCATACTTGTGTTGGCCTGGGGGAATAATTTGTTTGTTGACATTGTGTAATGGTACACTTACTGTGTGAGTTTATTCGTGTGGAAATTGTGAGAAAACAATGTGTGTGTTGCCCCTTTCCTTTCCTAATGCTTATTGGCTATTGAATCATGTTAGGACACCTGCACAAGCATACACGCAGTTAAGCACTAATATCGGATTAAGGATTCCTTGTTGTTGTCGAGTATAGATACTCTTGTTGTACTTACCATATGTGTGGGAATGACCCCAATTGGCATGTGAGTCGTCCGTGCAGTTATTACTTGAAATGAGGGCACAAGATGCCGATGTTAGGGTTCAGATATGAGGATCCATGAGTAGTGATTTGTCCGAGGTTCGGTACCTCGTGGAGATGACTAAGAACTTGATGTAAAAGTAGTTGAAATTGTTGATTCATTACTTGTCCTTGTTGTATCTTTGCATTACAGATTAGTTGTGTTCCATTTACTCTTTCGTTTTATTTTTACAATTTTCCGATGTTACTAGTTATTCCTTTCTTTATTGAATTTACTGTATTGTTAGCCATATTGTGAAGCCCTTATGTAAATATCATAATCCGTTGTCCTGTATTTATACTTGTTCAACTCTTAGACCAGTGGGTGTCTTGACTAGTCTTCGTCACTACTTCTCCTAGGTTAGTCTTATACTTACTGGACACCGCTGTGGTGTGCTCATACTACACTTCAGCAATTTTTTTTGCAGATTCCAGGCTTTGCGTAGCCGGCCGATCGATAGTTAGAAGAAGCGGTTGCTATTGTGGAGACTCAAGGTAAAACCGCTACAGCGTTCGCGGGTTTCGGAGTCACCGTCGTATTTTTGTTCATACACTGTTATACTTATTTCTGAACAGTGGTGTTTAGGAGTTATAGTGTAAACTCCTAGGTGTTTAGTATACACTGTTATACTTACTTCTGTAAAGCTTATGACTTGTACTACCGGGTTTTTGGGAATATGTTCATTGTGCAAAAAAATCTTTTAAAAAAATATTAGATTCTAATTATTATTGTTGCTATTCCATAAATGTTAGGCTTACCTAGTCCTTAAGACTAGGTGCCATCACGATATCCAACACAGGAGAAATTTAGGTCGCGACATAAGCTTAGCTGTAAGTACCTTAGCAATGATCTTGTACAGTGTAGAACAACAAGCTATAGGCCTAAACTCCTTTACATAAGTAGGATTCTGAACCTTGGGAATCAAAGTAACTGTTCTGCAGTTAATTTCTTTCAGTAGTCTGCCAGTTTTAAAGAACTTTTGTACTGCTTATGTGACCTCCCCTCCAATAATTGGCCAAAATTCTCTAAAGAATTCAGCAAGATATCCATCAATTCCGGGTGCCTTGTTACTAGGAAGACTTTGCACAATCTGACTTATTTCCTCTGGTGTTACAGGCTTTAACAGTTGCTGCTGCTGATTCATGGTTACACATAGGCCATTTCTTACTATATTAACATCAATTCCTGCTAGTTCATCTGCTGCTTTACCCAGTAGTTGTTGAAAGAACTGAGTAAATTCCTTCTGTATCTGTTTAGGCTCAGTGATCTTTACATGTTGTTCATTATAGATGCAATTAACCTTGTTTCTTGCTTGTGTGGCTCTCATATAAGCATGCAAATATTTAGTGTTGCAGTCCCCTAGTTTGATCCATGTGGCCCTTGACTATCCTTAATACCTCTCCAGGTTGATCTTCACTATCCTTAGCTATTCAAGAGAACTTAGTACTCCTTAAAGGCCTACTGTATTCCTATTGATGTTTTGTCTTAAGTCTTATTCATTCGCTTTTAATGGCTTAATGAGTCTACAACGAACATACCAACATGTTTATGTGTTCAAGCTCATAAACTGAATATGTTTGAGTAGTTAATCACCAAGATATATATGATTTAAGTCTAAAATAAATTACTTGTCTAATGATTTTGATAAGCTTGCTTAAAATTTTACATTCTTTACTATCTAGGATGATTTGTAGTTTGTCTTAATGTGTGGAAATATTTGATTAGATACCATGCCTATAATATCAACATAATTTTTTTATTATTTATAAAAATAAGAAGACTAATATATCATGCGAGAGTTATTGTTATATAGTCATCTAGAGTAATGAAGTCGTCTTTTTTGTTTAAGTCAATAAGATTTGAATCACTGTTTTCTTCCTCCTTGGCTGGTTTTAAGTCATTAAGAACAAGAACACCTAGAGCTCATGTTCCTAGGATATCTCTAAGGACTCGATACACATATAAAACTAGTAGAACATGTGGTTGCCTGGTATTCTGTGTATTTTCCAGTTGGTATAAGCTTGCAGGATGTCAAGTATTGAACCAGGATATGGGAATACTGAGTTCAATTGACTTCACCTGGCAGCATTGAGAACTTATGCAGTTTCTTAGTTATCTTAAACCCATGACCTGTAATAACTCTAACAACAGTAGAATTTAGATATTGCGGGCGGAGGAGGGGGTTGCCTGCTATTGTTTGTTGTGCTCTCTGTTCCTTATTTACATTGAGACTTTCTCTTCAATCATTCATGACACGATTTTGTGGTTTAGCCAATTAACATTTTATAGGAATGAGTAAAAATAAATTCTGATTTGCTTTCTACAGTGTGAGGAGATGACGTTCTTATTTGAAATAGTGATTTCGTCCTTTCGCAAATAGGTTACAAGTTAATTAATACTCAACTCTATATGTGTGTTGACCCATATGGCTTTTTACTATTTTTTTTTACAGATTTTAGAATTGCTTTTGCTTTAGGTCCATTCCTTTAGAAGATAAAGACTTAAGTATTTTTTTTCCAATGAAAATGTTTAGATTTGGTCAAGAAAGTGCATATACGAGGCACTCTCTCTCTCTCCCTCTCTCTATATATATTTCTTCTTCTTTTTTTACCGCGAGGCAACTTGCTATATTGATCTTTTTAAGTCTAGCATATGCTACTACATTAATTTGAAGCTTTAGATCCTTATAACTAATTTCTCTATTGTGTTGGTTTATTTTGCCGAGGGTCTATCAGAAACATCTCTTATGGGATTATACTGGGTTTGTTGATGTATGAATATTCATGAATGCATTATTTGCTTATTTATGTTTTCTTTTTCTCCGTACATTTGTAAATAATACTTCATTAGATCAAATATTGGTGAGTGGTATATCAGTAGAAAATATTATTCCTTATGGATGTGATTGCCTTTAGATTCCTCTCCTCTATTAGATAACACTAACACTTTCGTTATAGCTCTATATTGACTTTAGATTTTAGATAGTTTTAATGTTGTTACATTTACTTTTACAAAGGTTCTCTGTATTGTCTAGTTATGATCTTTTGCCAAGGGGTAATGGATATAGATTTTTCTTTGTTAGAAGTTGTAGAGATGAAGTGTACTGCCGTAAGAGAACAAATAAAAGATAGAGCATTCTTTAGTTTCTATACCAAGATTAGATTCTAAGGTAATTTAAGGTACTATTTTCTTATCCAACAACCACACTATCAACACAAAGTAAATTCTCTTTTAGTTTTCCTGATTGTAGCTTATTTATTTATAAAATAATTACCAAAATATATTCTCAATTATCAAGAGTACTAGAAATTTAACATATTTATTCATCATTTATTGTAAAAATATTAAGGATGTTACTTGGGTTATAAGCCAGTGAAATGGTGGACGTGAGAAATTGTTCAATGGATAATAAAAATAATCTTCGAAAGTAGATTGACTAATATTCCTTAGTAAATGTGACTAATATGGTTTTGTTCGCTTATGTTCATTTCTTGTTCATTGCTATACTAATTTTCTTTTGGTTGAGTAAATATGTATATTAATTTTGTGTATGCACCACATTATAGAACCTGATAAGCAATGGATGGAACTTATTCATGATCGACTTGATAACGCTTATATACTTGGGGTGGGGAACTTTCTGGATTATGCTTTTAAAAGATTGGGAGAAACACGCGAAATACGTTGTCCATGCGTCAAATGTTGTAATGCAATTTCAAGAACACGTGAGCTGGTTAGATCACATTTAATAGTACACGGGGTAGTCCAAAATTATACCGTTTGGTATTACCATGGGGAGAGATTAGGTGAGTACTCTTTAAATTATGAATTTGTAGATGATAATATCATTGAAGAGGGTGATGATGAGGATGAAATACATGAAATTTTAAGAGATTTGTATCCCAATTTTGAAGGAGACAATAATGGTGGTGATGGGTTGTTTGAGGAGGAACCAAATATTGAAGCAAAATGATTCTATAGGATCTTAAAGGATTTTGAGCAACCATTGTACCAAGATTCAAAAGTTTCTAAGTTTTCTACTTTAGTAAAGTTGCTGCATATTAAAAGTATTGGTAATTGGAGTAATACGTCATTTACAATGTTGTTAAAGCTCTTGAAGGAAGATTTATTGCCAGATGTATCAAACTTGCCAGGTTCATGTCCTCGAAAATATCTTCTCTGATGAGATGGCATCATGACAAAAGAGTTGATGATGGAATAATGAGGCACCGTGGAAAACATTTAATGAGCTTCATCATTCTTTTGCATCCGAGCCTCGTAATGTTCGACTTGGAGTTGCTAGTGATGGTTTACAACCATTTGGAAATTCCAAAACTCCATATAGCATTTGGTTTGTGGTACTTATTCCTTATAATTTACCACCATGGCTATGCATGAAGAAAGAAAATTTTATTTTGTCGATGATTATTACTGGTCCTGAGAGTCCTGGAGATGCTATTGATGTTTATCTCCAGCCTTCGGTAGAAGAATTAAAGGAATTGTGAGAATCTGGAGTGGGGACCTTTGATGCGTCAACTAAACCAAACTTTATGTTACATGTATCTTTGTTATGGACCATTAATAACTTTCCAGCATACGCAAATTTGTTTGGATGGAGCACGAACAGAAAACTTGCATGCACGTGTTGCAATAAAGAAACTCACTCAATTCGGTTACAAAACTGTAAAAAACAGTGCTATATGGGCCGTAGACGCTTTCTTCCTCTTAATCACAAATGGAGGAATGATAAAGCGTCAGTTGATGACACTAATGAGTGAAGATTACCACCAAAATAGTTGTCTGGTGATGATATATTTGATCAAATGGCTGATTTAAATGGGTTACTACTAATGAAGGATCCAAAGAAGAAGATTAAAATATCATATGAGAGTAGGGGTGATAATTGAAATAAAAAGAGTATTTTGTTTGATCTCCCATATTGAATAATTCTTTTATTGCGGCATAACTTAGATGTAATGCACATTGAAAAAAATATATGTGATAATATTTTGGGGACAATCTTAAATATCAAAGGAAAAACCAAAGGCACCAGAAACACTCGGTTGGATTAACAAGCAATGAACATTAGGAAAGAATTGCATCCGATAAGAACTGGTGATAAATATGACATACCAACAGCATGTTACACATTATCTCTTGAAGAGAAGCACAAGTTTTTCAGTTTCTTAAAGAACTTAAAGGTCCCAGATGGATTTTCATCAAATATTTCCCAGTGTGTCAACCTTAAAGATCGCAAAATTTCAGGTTTAAAAAGTCATGATTGCCATGTTCTTCTACAATATTTACTCCCACTTGCTCTATGGCGTATGCTATGCAAATCTGTGGGTGGACCGCTTATTGAGTTGTCTTTATTTTTCAATGTGCTTGGATCAGAATATTTAAGTGTGGATAAATTAGAGCAGATAGATGCCCAAATCCCAATAACGGAGTGCACGCTAGAAAAAGTCTTCCCTCCTACATTTTTTGATGTCATGGAGAACCTGCCAATTCATTTAGCTAATGAAGCTAAGATATCTGGACCTTTTCAATATCGATGGATGTATCCAATGGAGCGATATATATACTTTATGAAACCATTTATTCGTAACAGGGCTTGCGCAGAAGGTTTCATTGCAGAGGGATATTTAGCAACTGAATGTATGACCTTATGTTCAAGGTATACACACACAGTGGAAACAAAGTTTAATCATTTTGAACGAAATTATGATAGTGGTATTATAGAATCAGATAGAGGTTTAATAAATTTTTGTCAACCCGGAAGAGCTTTAAGAGGCGACAAACCACACAAACTTGATTCAAACGAACTGGAGCAAGCACACTTTTATATTTTGAAGAATTGTGATAAAATTCAACCACTTCTTGAGTAAGTAATGGATTGTTACAATAATTTACTTTTACATACTTCTCTATTTTTTCATTTAAATGAAATGTTGTTATATTTTAATTATTTGCAGAGAGTTGTCACTAACTCCAGTTGATACCTCTCAAGAAAATTCTGATAGGAAATGCATTAGTTGGTTAAAAGAAAAGGTGAGTACTAGTTAACATTAATATTTTTCAAACCATGTATGTAAATATTATTTGCTAAACTATGTACTTGATCTTGATAAGTTACAGGATTACACAAATGCAATGATAGTAAGAAAATGGCAGATTTGCTCTCATTGTCACGTGGTCCTACGACATATGTGACAGGTCATCGTGGCTACCTTATTAATGGATATAGGTTTCACGTGCAAGATTATGATAAAGGTTTGAGAACTCAAAACTGCTGGGTGGTTGTAGTTGGATATACAGATGAAGAGAATAAGAACATTGATTACTATGGAGAATTGACAAATATTCTAGAACTACAATTTATTAGTGGAGGAAGAATAATTTTATTTTGATGTACGTGGTTTGATGTGTATGACCAAGAAAGGGGAGTTAAAATAGATGAATATGGCTTTGTAAGTGTTAACCGCCAACGATTTTTTGAAAACAATCAAGTCTTTTGTATTAGCCAACCAAGCATCACAAGTTTTTTACTTTGACGATCTTTCCAATAAAGGTTGGCATGTTGTACGAAAGGTTCAACCTCGTGATACATTTGAGGTTTTACAAGAAAATATTGATGATTTAGAGGAGTTAGATAATTCTTCACCACGAAAAAGGAAAAGAACTCATGAAGATTTGAATATTTATCAACTCCTTTATATTTAGTAGGCAACTCAATTGTGATAAGGAAGTTTTGTACTGGATTCCATTTGATTTACAAGTTCAGAAAAGGTTTCTAAAATTATACCTGTAGATTCTCTCTTATCTGATTATATACTCTTATATGATGAATCTGACTTGCTAAATATTTGTTTAACTTCAGGTTTCTATGCGCTATGTTTCTGTAAATTTTCTTTATTACTGTTGTCTATGGCCATCTAACTTCCTAGCTTCTTTCAAAGATCTTCATATGTTCATATATGATAAAACTGACATGATAGGCATGTGTTACTCAATGTTTTTGTGCTAGATTGACATGGATCTATCAAAATATCATAAGTCTAAAATGGAATCAAGTTCGAAGACTGTTAAGCACGTGTACGTTCTACCTGGTACCTTAGCAAGGGGACGAGGGCAAGCTTCAGAGCATTTGGTTCTGTAAGAGTAAATGCTGAACAACAAGGTTTAATTGGCAAAAGTAAAGCTTTTAATGTATTCGCTTCTGATCTGAATAAGCTAACACATAATGATAGTGCTGCACCTCTTGATTTTGATCAAGCATGGGAAGGTGATATTCCCTTTCTTCATGAAGAAGAAGAGATGCAGGGCACTCCTATAAGTGAAATAAGTATTTTATTATCTCAAGCTATAAGATTTTTTTTTTTGTCATTATACGAGAACTATTTTCATATTTGACTTAAATTGGAATTTGCAGGGCTATGTAAATCTGAAAAGGTAAAAAAAGGGAGAGGAACGAATATGTGTAAAAATATTGTAGGACTGAAAGTTGGAGAAAATGTTGCGCCTCCTGATTTTGATCAAATATTGGAAGGTGATACTCCCTTTCCTCATGAAGAAGAAGAGATGCAGGGCACTCAGAGAAGTGAAATACGTATTTTATTATCTCAAGCTATAAGATTTTTTTTTTTTGTCATTATACGAGAACTATTTTCATATATGACTTAAATTGGAATTTGCAGCGCTATGTAAATCTGAAAAGGTAAAAAAAGGGAGAGGAACGAATATGTGTAAAAATATTGTAGGACTGAAAGTTGGAGAAAATGTTGCGCCTCCTGATTTTGATCAAATATTGGAAGGTGATACTCCCTTTCCTCATGAAGAAGAAGAGATGCAGGGCACTCAGAGAAGTGAAATACGTATTTTATTATCTCAACATATAATATTTTTTTGTTGCTATTGTACAAGAACTATTTTTATATTTGATTTTAATTGAAATTTGTAGGGCCATGTGAATCTGAAAAGGTAAAAAAAGTGAGAGGAACAAATAGGTGTAAAAATGTTGCAGGACTCAACATTGGAGAAAAGTTGCACGTCACTTTCTACCATAATAGGGTTGTTGGAAAGCATCATACCTCATTTACGAGACACTTAGGTATATTGGTCCGTGATCGTAATATGTGTCCATTGCGCGTACACTCATGGGCAGATATCGAGAATATAAGCTATAACACATGTGGGAAGCTGTTACGATAATGATTTAAAGCATTAATTTCTTGATTTGTTTCTCCATTTCTTCTTTCACAAATGAAATAAAATATATGTGAGCTTACATCATTGCATTCAATGGTTGGTTAATTGCATACCATATTCGATAGGCACTTGGTACTATTGTAGGCTTTATTATTTCATCAAAGAACTGTGAAGGTGAACTGTGGATCTTGTATACTAGTCTATAGTTCTTGAATGTTAAGTACAACATAAAAATCGCTAACTTTTTGAATTTCTGTATTAGTCTGTAGTTTATGAGAACTTGTTGGAACTCTTCTTCTTTTTGAAAAGAACTACTGCTTACCATTGGTGCATTACCTATTTAAGAGATGTTAATTCCAAAGATAAATAAGTTATTAAAACTAAAACAGAATCAGTGACACGAATTGGAAAAAATGGCGTAACAAATTAATCAATTTAGCTTGTGAGAGATTCTAGTAATTTTGGATGTTCCTGATTTCTACAAGATAGTCCTATATTAGGTTTCTGTTTCTGAATATTTCAATGAGACAAAAGGAGTTAAGAACTAGGATTCTGCAAGCAAACATTGAAAATTTTAGTCTTTCTGTACCAAAGCATTTTGACCATGTAAAGTCTTTGATCCTACTACAGTTCTTTTTACAGGTTTAGCTATCCTGGTAAGCAACTAATGGATTCAGAAGGGTTAAAATAGAAAAGTTCCTAATCCCCAAATTTTAAGTTCTTTGTGTAAAAGATGTTGATCCTTGAGACAGTGGCCAAGGTAAGGTAATGTGTTGTCATGTTGGATCTAGAATGTGATAAGCTCATTACTGAGATGTTTCAGCACTTCCTTAAAGCTATAAGGTATTTCTATATATCTTAATCGTTCAACAATAATTTTGTTTATGTAATGTTTGGTTATTGATACATGGTATGATGTGCTGCTGCTGCTTCTTTATTTTTCATTCTTCTTCTTCTATTTTTATCTTGTTGGACTTCTGGCAAGTTGCATCATCATTTTGGGTGCCTATACTGGATGTCAGTGGGATTAGTGTGATTGTTAGAGAGCAAGGATTAGTGTGATTGTTAGAGAGCAGGAATGAGGAAATCTATTGGTTACTTATTTTGAATATCATTATCTAATTTGATCAACTATTAGGAGTGACATTGAAAATGATTTTCCCTAGTTGTTAGAGATGTTTTATTTCATTAGCAAAGAGTCTATTGGAAACAGTCTCTTTGTCCTTCCAGGGTAGGGGTAAGACTGCATACATCTTATCCTCCCCAGACCCTACTTGTGTGATTACAGTAGGTTAGTGTTGTTGTTGTTGTTGTTGTTGTGTACTCTTACTTTGTGTGACCACTGTTTGTGCATAATAAGTAAAGAGAGTGCATTTCTGATGCAAATATCCTGAAAAATAGCTCCGTCAAGCCTCATATATTGACATAGTCGTGTGAACTGCCAACAAACATCTCTTACGTTTAACTCACCCTCAGTCATTCCTCCAACTCACTGGTAGAAATATGTCCAGTAAATTATTTATCCTAATAAGACAATGGAGGTGTAGAGCAAGAGTTAGTCGTTGATCCCTATTACAGTTCTTATTACTGGTGTAGCTATCCTGATAAGTAACTAATGGATTCAGAATATTCAAGATAAAGCCAGCTCTAGTATTTTATGAGATTCTCTCGATGCATGTATTTGTAATTGATTAACTAATCTTCCTCATTTTAGTTGTGGCATACACCTGACTCTTCTAGTATCAATATCTAATCATGCATATTTGCTACTCCAAATTTGTCTAACTATCATTTCGACTATTGCAAGTATATTTATGCATAAGCATACTTCCTTTGCCTGTTAAATAGAACTAAATATAGACTCATGGTCGTTTTACTTTTTTCTTTTAAGAATCTGCCTTATCTATCAATTAGAACTCGTATAGCCTTTATAAGCTTTATCATCCCTTTTGATACACACAATTAAATTTCTAGTTTTCTAGTTTATAAGATGAGTTTCATATTTAATATACTTGTGAAATATAGTAGGACTAATTTTACAGTAATGACATAAATGATCAACGAGATCATGTCTTGAAACATATGAGAAAGTTATAGAACAATTAGAGAGGATCAGTGCACAAGAATATTAAGTCTAAGTCATTTCGTTATGCACTAAAAGATGTGCCAAAAGGGGTAGACTCATAGAACTCTGTTGATAGTTGTGGAAGCCTAACCCATACGGCAGATGTAGTTAATATCTCCATTATTGCCACAAATTTGGTTTCCATTTTGAAATGGAAAAAAAGTACCCATTTATGAACCATGGGCCTTCATGGATTGCCTTATCCATATTCTCTTTCTTCAAAAACTTGATGATGTAGTAATCTTCCCCAAGGTCAATTAGGGAAAACTTCTCTGTTGGATTCCAGAGCTCTTGGATTTTTCTCTTTAGGCATTGGTGTAGCATCCGTTTACCAACTAGCTTGAGTATGATGGAATGTTTCCATGGTTCATAAATACGGTTTTTGTCCTCCTTATATAGAGAGATTTGAATAATTCCATTGGTAATTTTTTCGGGCATTTGTTCAACCTCCATTTCTTCCAATGGATTTGTTGAGTAAATAGGTAATGCTATTGGTCGTCTACTGAAAATAGACACATGCACATCAACAATGATGAGAGGCCGATATGCAAGAAGTTGTGTTGAAATCCTTCTAGAGATCCCAGTAAAACCCTACCTCTTTGTGGGACAACACAAACAACACATTCACTATAAAGGGGAGGACTTCCTTTGTAAAAACTGTGGCCGCTTTGGTTACACTATGGGACAATGCAACTATATTATTAAACACAATCTAGACACTGTTCATGCAAGACAAGATCCTCAAGATACTACCAAAGAAAAAGCCACAGAGAAAGAATGGATCACAGTTTCCTTCAATAAGAAAAGAAATCAATGTAGAAAAATTCCTTCTCAACCTTTCAATAATCCAACAAAAATGAAAGAAGACCCAGCTATGTCAGTTAAATTATTTGATGCCAATACGGGTAAGTACTTGAATACTCAAAAATTCTAATAAAAATCTAAGGAAGTTCCCACGCCTAATTATTTGCCTAAAACTAATACTAAACCTATTTTTACGAATGATAAAAATACTACCCTAGTTAAAAACCACTCTTTACAAAAAAAGCAAATGTTTTTACCAAATACCACCTCAATATTTAATACCATTCCTTGCAATAATAAATTTATGCATTTAAATAATCACTTGGCACTAGGATTAGAGGACACTTGTATAAACGAGTCCTACGTGGACAACAATTCTACTATGTCCATTGATAATTCCAATGCCATGTAAAATAATCTCCTCATGGACAATAGTATCCCTGATAATAATCACTCCTCTACTACCCTACACCCCTCCATAAACCAAAAATATTTCCATAATATGGATTTAGCCGAAAAAATCACACAAAATCCTTCCATAGGATTTAGCAAATCGAGTACCCTTCCGCATGTTAGCCAAATGGCAATGGATATTGAAGATGGAAGCCAAATGGACAAACATACTGAAAGCCACAAAGAAGTAATTAATACATCTACAAATGACATTCTTGAGCAACCAACAGACACAAGTTTGGAAAAGGCAACCTTTAATCTCTCCACCAATCTGTTGCTCTCTCTCTTCGGTTACCACCCCACGCCTACTACCACTTTATTAACTACTTCTACTTCCATTCAAAATGCCAAGGACCCCCTCATCCCTATGAAGGAGACAATGTTTAATCCAAATCCTACGTTAACACAAACCTCTAAACATGGAAAACATTCCACATCTTCACCCCCAAGATCATCCTTAAATAATTTATGCTCAACCACCCCAATCCCAAGATTACCAACCCTCTAGTTGGATGGAACTAGGTCTTACGGGCCATGCAATATCCCTCACTGTACCAATCAATGGCCAAGAGGCCATAGTGATACTCCACAACACACAATATCTTGCTAGGTCATAACGAAAGGGATGAGATTAGCCATGAACAATTATCTCAATCAAGTTTGGCTCAACAACATCATCCATCGGATGGCCCCCTTCCTCAATCCTCAAATGGCCCAAGAGATGAGAGAACAATTGAAGATGCCCCCTCAGTTCAACCCCATAAACCCTCATAATGCACCACTGGACCTACCTTTCTTTCCCACGGAAATGTTCACTCAACTAAATCCAATATTTCTCCCATGGGACAGCAACCAAGTGAACCAGGAATTCCCCCAACCACCTCCCCCCTCCAGTATCTCCACCACACCAAGAAGACCCCATACCAGGTCCGTGGAAGCAGAAATAGAGAAGGACGATGCCCCCCTAAACCTAAACTTAGGGCAAATGCAAGAAATCTCAAACCTAGACGGAATAAAAAATTTTCTATTCACGGAAAGGCACGAGAAGAGGCACATTCTCAATTGTCCAATGGGCCTATTCAAATGCTCGATGAATATCCGTCCCCCACACGATCCAACTGTGGGGAACAAGGCAATGATATTAGTTCCATCCTTACGAAGGAATGCAGTCCGCATGTGGGGATACAGGAGAATGGGGTGAGGGGACATGTAGAGATAAATCCATCAATGAATCGTGCAACTAACTTTATCATTTAGAACATTCGTGGGGGTAACATTGATTACTTTAGGAGGAACTTTAGGGAGATGGTTGACACCTATAGGCCCTGCATTGTTACATTGTTAGAGACTAGGATGTCCAACCATGCAACTTTGCTTGATAGCTTTGGCTTCACAGACATGATTGAAGTTCCATCAGAGGGCCAATCAGGTGGCATGGTTATGATGTGGAAGGATGAGATTATCAATGTCCAAAATGTTGTTCGTAGAAATCAGAAAATTCATGCAACTATTGAGGTAACACCCATACGTAAACCTTGGATTTTTACCTCAATCTATGCTAGTACTTGTGCTTCTACTAGAAATACTATGTGAGACAACTTATAAAATATAAGCAAATCCTATAAAGGTCCTTGGTTAATAGATGGTGACTTTAATGATGTTTTAGCTTCTAATGAAAAATATGGTGGTAAACCCATAAAAGATAAAAGAGATAAACATATTTGATCCAAACTAAACAATTGTAATTTGCTTGATCTAGGTTTCAAAGGAAGTAAATACACTTGGACTAATTGTAGGCATAATAAAAAAGGTCTGATCACATAAAGATTGGATAAAGTCTTTGGTAATGAGGAATGGCTTAATCTTTTCCCTAAAATCTCTATAATCTTTTCCCTAGGACCCATTCAGATCATAACAGTATCCTAATAGAACTCATTCCCAAAAATAGGTCTATCAAAAAATTCCCATTAGACTTGAAACCTACTGGTGTAAGCATCCGGAATTCTTCACTCTTGTTAAAAATTATTGGAATAGTAATGACTATTTTAAGGCGAGCTCTAACTTTATTGATAAATTAATGGAATGGAAGAACACCACTTTTGGCAACATCATGGGCAAAAAAAGAAAGTTACTTGCCAGGCTACAAGGTGTCCAAAACTCAACTAGATATACTACAAGTACTTTCCTTCAAAATCTTGAATTTGACCGTAAGAATGAATACAATGACATTCTCAGAATTGAAGATGACTATTGGAAACTTAGGTCCAGGGTTCAGTGGCTAAATGAAGGAGACACAAATACAAAATTCTTTCATGTCTCGGCCACAAACTGAAGAAGAAGAAATAAAATAAATTACTTTAAAGATGCTAATGGTAACTGCATAAATGACCACACTCTAATTATGTGCCATGTCAAAAACCATTTTCGCTCAACATTCACCACCTCCCACTCTCAAATTAATAGGTTGAACCCCATTGGAAAATGCTTTACTATAAACAATCTTAATTTAGGAATTTTAGACTCACCCCTAATGGACTTGGAAATTAAAATGGAAATTTTTTCATTTAAACTTTTCAAATCCCCGGTCCTGATGGTCTCTATCCCTTCTTCTTCCAAAAATATTGGAACCAAATAGGTGAATCTGTTAGGGGTTTTTGCCACAACATTTTCAACACCCAAGTCATACCTCCTGATTTGAACAAAACCATAATCTGTCTTATTCCAAAAATCCATAATACCAATAACATCAATAACTTTAGACCTATTGGCTTATGCAACACTATCTACAAACTAGTTACCAAGATTTTTGCTAACCGGCTAAAACTTTTCCTTGATCAGCTTATAAGCCATTATCAAGCTAACTTCATGAAAAATAGAAGAGCTTCTGATAATGCCACATTATTTAAGAGTTGATTTCAAAATTTAAAAATTTGAAGGGATATCAAGGCCACATGATTCTCAAAATAGACCTGGAAAAACTTTTGATCGTTTGGAATGGTCTTTTGTTCAATACACCCTTGACTACTTCAGTTTCCCCCCTAAGTTTACCAAATTAATTCTAAATTGCATCTCTGCTATTATTGTTACTGGATCTGTCACAAATTACTTTCATCCAAGTAGGGGAATTAGACAAGGAGACCCCATATCCCCCTATATTTTTATTCTTTGTTTGGAAATGCTTACTAGGTATATTGATAACCAAGTGGATATTAAGAAACGGGACCCCATATCCTTAGGGAATAACTACCGTAGCATATCTTATTTGCTATTTGCAGATGACCTTACCTTAATGACTAAAGCAAATGACAAATCCGGAGAATCCATAAAATAAGGCCTAAACCTTTTTTGCACTCTTTCAGGCCAGTGTATTAATACTACCAAATCAAAAATTATCTTCTCCCCAAACTGTAAAGACTCCCTCATAAAAGACATTACCTCTAACCTTGGTATAAAAAGGAGCACCAATTTTGACACCTATCTAGGTTTTCCTATTCTAACCCATAGCCCAAAACCTAGAGACTACCAATTCCTTCTTGACAAGATGCGAAATAAATTAGCTTCCTGGAAATTAAATTTCTTTAATTTAGCAGGAAGAGCTACTCTCCCAACTTCGTGCTTAAATTCTATTCCTAACCACTACATGTAATACACCTTCCTTCCTAAACAAACACTTAAAGAGATTGATAAAATTCAAAGGGACTTCATTTGGGGTAGCTCTACGAAAAAAAGAAAGATTCACCTTGTAAGTTGGCCAACAATATGCTAACCGAAGCAAAATGGTGGCCTAGGTATTCATAATGCCAAAAATAAAAATCTTTGCACTTTAGCTAGCTTAAGTTGGCGTCTTCTTACAAAAATCACAACTCCATGGGCCAAATTGATTATTTCCTACTATGGTACTAGTAAAGAAAAATCAACTACTTCTTTTATTTGGAAAAGCATTTTCAAGGGTTGGTAAATCTGTTCTAAGGGCATTACTTGGTCCCCTCATCTCCAATCGAATCTTAATATATGAGATACTAACTAGATTACCCACTCGATTAATCTTAGAAGTTTGTTAATAGGTCCCCTTTCCAAGAAATACCTTATAACAAAAATTAGGGATATCTACGATGGTAGCAACTGGAATATGGACGGGTTGTCCTTTGAAATCTCTACCCAGCTCTAAATTAATATAGAAAACACAAAATTTAGTCTTAGAGGTCCTTATAATGATATTCCTATTTGGTCTCTAAATATGAGAGGAATTTTTACTACTAAATCATGTTACACACTTCTTGAATCCACTATTAAGAATGGCATAGATTTTGACTGGATATGGCAACTTGAATGCCCTAACAAAATTAAATATTTCTATGGAAATGCCTCCATGAACGCATCCCTTGTAGAAAGTACCTCTTAAAAATTGGCCTCAATATAGACCCTCATTGCCCTCTATGCAAATGCCCTATTGAATAATCTATTAAACATATCTTCATTGAGTGCCTAGCCGTCCAAAAATTGTGGGAATGTACTGATCTGAGAAATAAATACTTCTCTAATAATAAACACTGGCTCCCCCAAATAAAAAATCTAAATTATCCTATGATCAATTCGTCTCTACACTGGATCAATATTTTCCCTTTTATCATATGGCAAATTTGGATTAATAGAAACAACAACAATCATAATAATACCACCAACCCCATCAATGAATCTCTAGCCTGGAAAAAAGCTCTTGAATTTAAACATCTCACTGGGAAGAATATAATATACCCTAAAAAATTACTCATCAATATCAAATGGGACAAACCCCCAAAGAGTTGGTTCAAACTTAACATAGATGCTAGTTTTTAAAGTCATAACCAAGATTGTGGCCTAGGTGGTGTTATCACAGATGCCCATGGTAACTGAATTGTTGGCTTTACCAAAATGGCATATGCAAATGGCTCAATAACGGCTAAAATGAAAGCCCTATGAGAAAGACTCAGATTACAAAATAATGGAATCTATTTCCCCTCGAAATAGAGACAGACTGCACGGAGGTAGTCCAGGCCATGCATGAAGGTAGTAATTTGTTTAACAAATTTATAAATGACTGCAGGTGCTTAATGCACCAGAAGAAGGTTATCCTGCGGCACATCTTCAGGCAGGGGAATAGTAAAACTCATGGACTATCAAGAAGATGCAGCAAATAAGGAAGTAGAGATGCTTGGGTGGATGGTAGCACTGGCAAATACAAGGGCAGAAAGAAAGTTCTTGTTAGCCCTCCTCATGATGTAGTATGCATTTTTGAAAAAGAAACTAAAGGTCATGCTACGGAGAAAAAACTCCTTTCTTTTGAAGCTTGCAAACTTTTAGCAAGCTTGGGTCACAAGTGTGTCCTTCGGGACATGGTCTCTGAACCAAATGTAATTGACGTTACTTAGTTATTAATATATATATTTCCTGTTTGCTCAAAAAGAAAAGAAAAAAAGAGTGATTGGGAATGACTGGTCAAGGAGCATTTTTTTACTGAAAAGTTTAAGGAAAGATTTTCTAGCTATTATTAACATCGTGTTATATTAAGCGGCTGGCCAGAATTTTGCAGTGTGTTGTTAATTTAGGAGAAAAGTGCAAGAAACTCGGTCAATAGGTCTAAGTTGAGTATGCCTCATCGTACGAGTAGTAAGCCAATTAGGGAGTTCATTTATGCCTCATCGTACGAGTATACCTCATCTTTGTTACAAAGATTTCTTTGACTTGTTTATTTGAATGTGAAGGGAGGTAAAGATGGTAATCCACCGGATGTGGCATCTATTTTTTTGAGACTCGTAAGAAGAACAACAAGCTTGTAGAACATGAAACCAATGAGAAATATGTATGTTTATTGACTCAATTTACATTATTTATTTACTGTATTGTATTATTTTAGTTAAATTATTTTTCATTTTATAGGATAAAATCAAAGAATTGGTGCAATCTGAATCGTCTCTTACAAATATTGAGGTTGTAGAAAGGTGCTTCGGACCTCAACGAAAGATTCATGTAGTTGGATTTGGTGGTGGGATAACCGCTAAGGAGTTGAAAGGTGGTAACTCCTCTAAAACTGCATTGTTGAAAAAATTGAATGCTACTGAAAAAGAAAATAAATCACTAACGTGTGGAAGGACGAGAGAGTAAATATGATGAGTTAGAGAGTAAATACGCACACCTTGCAAAGATAGTGTTTGATCAACCTTCATCATCATCTTCAAGTGATAAATAGATTGAATCATTTAACAGGTTAGTAGATTAAAAATCTTATTTTACTCTACGTCGAAAATATTGCGATGCTCGTGTGAGTTTTTTCTTTATGTTATTAAGGTTTATGAATAAACAAAAACATAGTCAAATGAATTTAAGCAAGAATGAAATTTCAAATATTAGGTACATGGGTAAGTTACAATCTTTTCCTGTTATCGGCAAGTCTAGAAAGCTAAGGGATATTTGCTTAATTAGCAGCTGCCTTGTTCACTTTCTCTAAAAGTACTAAAAACTAGTGCAACTTCTCGCGCTTCGTGCAATGTAAATTCATACATCACATGTGAATTGCTCCGACAATCTAAATTACTAAAAATAAACCCCAATAAATACAGAGACTCAAGTGTACTAACCATCTCTTAGCAATTCATACTTAGAGCACAAAGATGGTTTATCCAACAGTAGGAAATAACATCATAAACATTACAGTATTTATCAAGTCCACTTTCATCATCCAAACCAAGACCTTTCGGTTCCATAGCTTTCCTCAATATAAGCTTATACATGTCAAAGATTACAAACTTACATAAACTATTATGGCCTACAGGTTGAAACCTCTTATCATCAATCTTATCTCTCCAGAACTATAGTAACATACAAAGCCAAGTGGAAGTTCCAAAGCAGAATGATCATCTGCTGTCTCTTTACCAGACATTGTAGCCATCATATGACCTCTGCCATTCTCTTATCTTTTCTCGGATTGGAAATAATAGTGAAATGATTAATTACTTTTGATATATTTGTAGTTTCCTATTGTTTCATTTCCGAGCCATGTGCTAATTGATGGATATACCTTTGTTGATTAGTGTACAAATTAACTTGTGTCAATATGCTTTTCGATTTCTCCATCAAGCCGATCTCTTTGTCCATTACTTGAATGGAATCTCCTCGAGTGGAATGTCTTCTTTTAATTGTTAAACGAATAGTAATTATGTAATATTAATTAAATATGTGGAAAGTAATATATTATTATGTATTTTAAATTATATTCATACTGGTTTTCTTAGTAGGTTGAATTTTTTTAATGCTATACACATTATGGCTTTTTATTTGTTCTCATAAACTTCTTCTATCTGGCCATTAGTGTAGCCTTTAATGTATCTGATCATTGTAGCCTTTAATGTATCTGATCTTTCTCCTTTAATTAGTTGTTTGATTTTTGTTATTAAACCTGCATAAATGTGCTATTTTAACAGATAAAAAATTTGAAGTCCAAAGAATTTATCCTTCAAAAAAGTGGAGAGCAAGTTGAAGTACAAGATATTTTTGGTTTGTCAAAGATGGTTTAAAAACACTGTGTTATGTACACATATGCTGCAATTTTAATTTTTTTATAAGGAATTGTTAAAATGATGTCTTACAATTTGGATTGATTTCTCGTAAATATGATACTTTAGTTCTTTGTATTAACAAGATATTAAGTATTTGGTTTCTTTTCAAATGTTGTTGACCGTATATGAAAGCATATAAATAATTATTAGTATGCATGTAATTTAAATTTTCGTAATTATATTTATTATATTTTCATATTAGCAAAGAAAAATTTGGTCATTAAAACTCTTTAACAACAAGTTTCTCAAACAGATAAATAACCATTAACGAAGGAAATTTTGGCTATTAAAAGTAATTATACAGTCAACGAGGGGAATATCGGTCACTAAAAGCACTTGAATTGCCTTAATTAGTTGTTGTTGTTAAAGACTTTTAACGACCGTATAACAAATTAGCGAGGGAAAAATACTGTTGCTAAAAAGCATGTATAACAACCGAATATTATGTCGTCGCTAAAGAACCTTTAACGAACGGATTGTAAATAGGTCGTTAACTTTTAACGACAGAGCATTTAAGGACTAGATTTTTTCCGGTCGTTATCAACTTTTAACGACCAGATTTTCCCTCGCTAAATGCCTATTTTCTTGTAGTGATTCTTGGGTCATGTTGGCCCACACCTTCTCCCGCTACAGAGTTTAGGAGCCTTTTGGGTCTTGCTAGTTACTACCGTAGTTTTGTAGAGAGATTTCATCTATTGCAGCCCCATTGACAAAGTTGACTCAGAACTCCATTCAGGTGGTCTGTTTGGCCATTAGTGTAGCCTTTAATTTATCTGATCATTGTAGCCTTTAATGTATCTGATCTTTCTCCTTTCATTAGTTGTTTAATTTTTGTTACTAAACCGACATAAATGTGTTATTTTAACAGATCAAAAATTTAAAATCCAAAGAATCTATCCTTGAAAAAAGTGGAGAGCAAGTTGAAGTACAAGATGTTTTTGGTTTGTCAAAGATGGTTTAAAGACACTGTGTTATGTACACATATGCTGCAATTTTACTTCTTTTTTTTTTTAGGAATTGTTAAAAATGATGTCTTACAATTTGGATTGATTTCTCGTAAATATGATACTTTAGTTCTTTGTATTAACAAGATATTAAGTATTTGGTTTCTTTTCAAATGTTGTTGACCGTGTATGAATTATTACTATGTATGTAATTTAAATTTTCGTAATTATATTTATTATATTTTCATATTAGCAAAGAAAAATTCGGTCATTAGAATTCTTTAACGACAAGTTTCTCAAACAGATAAATAACCATTAACAAAGGAAATTTTGACTGTTAAAAGTAATTATACAGTTAACGAAGGGAATATCGATCGCTAAAAGCACTTGAATTGCCTTAATTAATTGTTGTCGTTAAAGACTTTTAACGACCGGATAACAAATTAGCGAGGGGAAAATCCTGTCGCTAAAAGGCATGTATAACGACTGAATATTATGCCGTCACTAAAGAACCTTTAACGACCAGATTGTAAACCGGTCGTTAACTTTTAATGTCAGAGCTTTTAATGACCGAATTTTTTCCGGTCATTAATAACTTTTAACGACCAGAATTGGACTTTAAACAACCAGATTTTTTCTCGCTAAAGGCCTATTTTCTTGCAGTGATTCTTGGGTCATGTGGTATCTAGTGATAGGATCAAAATGGACCCGAAGAAGATTGAAACGGTTCAGAGTTGGCCCACACCTTCTACCGCTACAGAGTTTAGGAGCTTTTTGGGTTTGGCTAGTTACTACCGTAGTTTTGTAAAGGGATTTCATCTATTGCTGCCCCATTGACAAAGTTGACTCAGAACTCCATTCAGGTGGTCGGATGAGGGTGAGAAGAGCTTTCAGTAGCTCAATATAGCTTTGACTACAACTCTAGTGTTTGTTTTGATTTTAGGATCGGGGTCATATTCAGTTTATTGTGATACTTCGTGGGTTGGCATTGGGTGTGTATTGGTACAGGATGGTAGGGTGGTTGTCTATGCTTCGCGCCAGTTGAATCCCCATAAGAAAAACTATCTAGTGCATGATTTGGAGTCAGTAGCTATTGTACACGCACTCCAGATTTGGAGATATTACTTTTATGGCATGTCTTGTGAGGTGTATATGGATCATCGGAGTCTCTAGCGTCTGTTTAAATACAATGATTTGAACTTGAGGTAGTAGAGGTGGTTGGAGGTATTAAAGGACTATGATATCATAATTCTTTTATCTTCTAGGGAAGGCCAATGTGGTGGCATACGCCTTGAGTGAAAAGGCAGAGAGTATGGGAATATTAGCATTTAGTACAACTGGGAAGAGGCCTTTAGCTGTGGATGTTCAGGATTTGGCCAATTTATTGGTTAGATTGTATATATAGGAGCCTAGTTGAGTCTTTGTTTGTATTGTTTCTCAGTCATTTTTTTTAGAGCATTAAGGCTTGTCATACTGACGATCCCACTTGCTTGTCCTTAAGGACACGGTGCAACGAGGTGGTTCTAAGGAGGTGACTATTGGTGATGATGGTGTGTTGTCGCTTCAGGGGAGGATTTGTGTTATTAATATGTATGGGTTGAGAGAGTTTATTCTTGAGAAGACTCATAGTTCACAGTATTCTATTCATCCGGGTGCTGTGAAGATGTAACATGATTTGAAGTAGCATTTTTGGTGGCGTAGGATGAAGAAAGACATTGTTGGATATGTTGCTCGGTGTCTGAATTGTCAGCATGTCAAGTATGAGCATCAGAGACCTGGTGGTTTGCTTCAGAAGATTGACATACCATAGTGGAAGTGGGACGTATCACTATAGACTTTGTGGTAGGTTTTCCACAAACATTGAGGAGATTTGACGTAGTTTGGGTCAATGTGGATAGACTGACCAAGTTTGCACATTTCATTCTAATCGTGACTTCCCACACTTCAGAGCAGTTAGCTAAGATCTAAATTCAAGATATTTTTCACTTGGATGGTTTACCTTTTCTATAATCTCGTGTAGCGGCACTCAGTTTACTTCACATTCTGGAGAGCAGTTCAGCATGAGTTGGGCATGCAAGTTGAGTTGACCACCGCAGCTCAACCTCAGATGGATAGGCAGTCCGAGCAAACCATTCAAATTTTTGGAGGATATGTTTAGGGTCCGTGTCAAAGATTTTTGAGGCCAGTGGGATCAGTTTCCTCCAATGTTTCCCTAAAACATCAACTATCAGCCAAGTATCCAGATGGCTCTATATGAGGAATTATATGGGAGGCGATGTCGTTCTCTGGCTAGTTGGTTTGGGCATGGTGAATCTAGGTTATTGGGCACAAATTTGTAGAAGATGAAATTGATTTAGGAGCATCTTTGTATACCACAGTCTAGGAGGAAGAGTTATGCTGATAGGAAGGTTCAGATGTTGCTTTTATGGAGGGTGAGAAGGTTCTTCTCCTAGTGTCGCCTATGAAGATGAGGTTTGGGAAGAAGAGCAAGTTTAGCCGTTGGTATATTGGCCCACCTAAGGTGCTGGAGGGAGTGGGAGAGGTGGCCTACATATTTGCTTTGTCACCCAGCTTATTGGAAGTCCATCCGATGTTTCATCTTTCCATGCTTCGAAAGTACTATGAGGATTCATCACATGTGTTGGATTTCCGCTTGGTGCAATTGGACAAGTCTTTGACTTATGATTAGGAGACGATGGCCATTTTTGATAGGCAGGTTTGAAATCTGAGTTCGAAGAATATTTCATTGATGAAAGTTGAGTGGAGAGGTCAACCAATCGAGGAGACAACTTAGGAGACCGAGCATGATATGTGGAGCAGATATCTTCACCTTTTTTAGATCCCAAGTATGATTTTAAACCCGTTCGAGGATGAACGTTTGTTTAAGATGAAGAGAATGTAACAATCCGGCGGTCGTTTTGTGTATTTCAGCCTCATTCCCTGTTTGATGCTTCTTGTATATATGTTTTTTGTTTTGTGACTTGCGGGGATAGTTGGTTTGGTTTCGGGAAAGTCTTGGAATGAGTTGGAAAACTTAGTTCCATGGTTGAAAGCTTAAGTTATTAGAGTTGACCTAGATTTTGACTTTATTATAAACGACCTTGGATTCATGTTTTTTTTGTTCGAATAGGTTCATATGGTATTTTTGGACTTATGCGTATGTCCGGATTTGGATTTAGGGGTTCCTAGATTGATTTGGCTCTAATTGGAAAAAGTTGAAAATTTGAAGGGTAAAGGGTTCATAGGTGTCACGACCCAAAATTACACTCAGTCGTGATGGCACCTAACTCAACCAGCTAGGTAAGCCCAACAATATAAGTCACTTATATAAATAGAAACCAATAGAGATAATGATCTAAATAGCTAAAAGAGTTCAATTCGACCATCCCACGGACTGGTAGTATAAGTCACGAGCTATTAAGAATAAGAGTACAACTACAATTTGAAAAAAAGTACATCATCTGTTTGGAATATACATAAACAAAAATAGAAATTCTAAACTACCACGAACAAACGGTATCTTGTATCTAGAGTGTTGGTACGTCTTTAATGCTAGGCCCACATACTCCTCAGCCGCTCATTGTTGAATATCTTGCACGCAAGGTGCAGAAGTGTAGTATGAGTACGACCGTCCCATGTACACGGTAAGTATCTTGACTAAACTTAGTGAATTAGTGGCGAGGTTTTTAAGTCAAAAGATACTTACTAATATAACTTTTGCAGTTAAATTGAAGCATAGAGAACAATTGAAAATAACAACGCAGATAGCAAGAACAAATACGAGAGATAATGAAAAGATTAATTAAAAGGAATAATGATCAAGTTACTGAATATCAAAACCAACCCTATTCTTAACAGTTCAAGTAGAGAGGTTAAGGCAATAATCACTAACAATATAGTTAACCCACGAATTCACAATAAGGGAAATGTGTTCAAGACATAAAATCAAATAGCACGACAACACCCTTCGTGCATTTATCTCATTCTCACCAAGAGTATGCATGTATGTCAAATCACATGGCACGACAACACCCTTCATGCATTTATCTCATCCTCACCAAGCATATTTATAACAGTACCAACCAAGTAGAAGGAATAACAATAACAATAATAATAACAACAAAGTAGAAGGTACACAGATAACAATAACAAATAAGGCAGAAGCATATGGATAATGGTAACAGACAAGGTAGGAGGCACAAAAGTAACAATGGCAAATAAGGTGGGAGAACAGAGATTGAAATAATTAACAAGGTAGAAGGTTTAGATTAAACAATGACAAATGAGCAAAGACATAGATGTAAATATAACAAACAAGAAAGAAAACATGAATGTAATAATAATAACCAGATATAAGGCATGGATAGAACAATAAAAAATAAGGTAGAAGTCAAAGACGTAACAACAACAAACATCATAGAAAGCATAAGTGCAACAATATCAACTCAGGATAAAGGCATAAATGTATGTATTAGGGAATATAACACAATAGAATGCATGTCTCTCATCCTCGCTTGTATGGAAACACCCTTCGTGCCATGAATTCTCGTCCTCATATTATAATGTAAAACTAATTGCACGACATCACTCTTCGGGCGTTTACTCTCATCCTCACATAATAAAATAAAAGTAATTGCACGGCATCACCGTTCATACTTCTACTCTCATCCTCACATAATAATATAAAAATAAGCACGGAAATACCCTTCATGCAATGATAATGATAATATCAAGAAGCACATAAACACCCTTCGAGAAATGATAACAATAATATTAAGAAGCACAGAAACACCCTGTATACGGTTGAAATCGGGGCCACCCAATTTTATTATTTGATCGAGATCAGAATGTTGCATCGAAGGTCGACTTTGATTAAATCACACAAAGCTGAGGCATCGAGTTCGATATTGAAGTATCTTTCGAGATCGAGGTTGGTAATAGTTGAAGCCAAAATAGATAGGCATGGGGTGATATTGAAGATGTCATAATAACGGAAGAGCGAGATATCCATTACTGGTCGAGGATCACGGCATAAATCTCGTAACAGATCAAATCAGAAGAGGTTAATTAGCTACTTACGTGATTTCCTTATGTAATTAGAATTATACCATGAGTAGAATTCCTCTGCTGTATAAAGAGGAGTTTTAATCATTTGTAAGGCATCATTATTCACAGAAAAAAGCAATGCAATTCTTTCTTTCTCGCTTACATTATTGTTCATCAGTTCACTCTATTTTTCACTATTCTTACACTTATCAGTTCGAGAGTAATTCGACTCGAGGGCCGAAGTTCTGTTCGAACACCGATTTGCTTTACTTACAATTTAATTATGTCATTTATCTTTATATTTATCGATTGGCGTTGAGTGAAATCACCTTAAAACCACAATATAAGTTTAATTGTTATCCCAATTTTAGGGTAAACACACCCTTTCATGCATAAATCACTCTTTCTCACAAGCACAGAAACACCCTTTGTGCAATTCACTCTTCCTCACCAAGCATGTATACATCAACAACAAGCAAGGTAGGAAGTATGGATAACATCAAGAAGGGTGATTAAGAAAAATACACCAAGTGAACGACAATCACAACTTTTACACAAATAAACAAATAAATAAACATAAAGAACCCCATTATTCAAGTTTCTCATCAAAGCTCAAATATAATCTTCAACATATAAATATGGAACCCAAGTATCTCAAGAATAAAGTACATAGACATGTATTCGTGAATTAGGTATAGTTATGATCGAATTAAGTCCATCATATTTAATCAAGCTGTAATAAGCTGAAGCATTGTCTCTAGAATTGATATTTGTGCTCATATTATTATAGAAATCAAGTAAAACATGAGGCAAGAAAATCACAAGATTCAACAAGACACAAAGAATAATATAATCTACCCCAAGAATGGATAACCATGGCACATTGTCATGATCCAAAATCTCAACCCGTCAGGATGACACGTAAGACACTTGCTAGGCAAGCCGGAAATAACAATAAAGAACTAAAATAGCAGAATTTACAGAAATAGCATAAGTCTGAAACCTCAATATAACAAAATAGTGCTAATACATGAAAAATCCCCCAGCACTGATAAACACAAAGTCATGAGCTCTAATACGGAAATAAAAGTTTGAAATGAACAAATGTGATATTGTCTGATAAAGGCAACAATACATAAGAAAAGATACGCAAAGACTGCGGAGGAGAATGCAGCTCTACCTCGTTTTTTGATACTCAGCTCAACAAGCAACTCTACTACTGATGACTGGCCTAGACACCTGGATTTGCACAATTAAGTGCAGAGTGTAGCATGAGTATAACCGACCAAATGTACTCAGTAAGTATCATAACTAACCTCAGCGAGGTAAAAGAAGCAAGAATTATAAATAATACTTGCTATAACCTGTAAATTTTCATAAATTCAACAAGTACAGAACGATAATGAGATCAAGTATAAAGCACAGAAATGAACTCTGTGTGTGTGTGTGTGTGTGTGTGTGTGTGTGCAATTACTCAAGTACTCTGCTCAGTACATGATACGACATATAAGGATGCTATGCAAATGAATCAAGTAAGTAACCACGTAAATTGCAAGTAAATATGAAATGCAAAATCCAAGTAGACACTGGCCAGATTTTCCTCAAAAATTCCATATCCTTACTAAGCCACTGATCGGTTTTCTCAAATCCCCATGTACACAATCAAGAGAGAGACATGAGAGGGTGAACATAGGGGGATGGATCCATATCCACATGCTACATGGACAACTCACGTGTTGCACAGACAACTCATGTGCTAATTATATAAATATCTGGATCCGCATGGATAACTCATGTGTCAATAATCAAATCCGTCTGGCGTGGTTATAGGTTACCAGTCTAGCTCATAACACACAGAAATAAAATATACGAGAATACATGTACATGATCGATGATTATCAAGTTTCATACTCCTGCACTCGTATAAATAGCACGATATGGTGTTGGCATGTGCAATTTGTGCTATCATAGCTAGAACAGAAAATTTCATTATGAAATAGTAGTTTATCAGGTTCAATTGGGAGAATAACCTCAACAAAATCTCAAATGTGGTACAAATAACTCATAGAGGGGTACAAATGGGAGAAACATCAAACCTAGAAGCTTAGCAATCCATTCAAGGCATGTCATAACCTAAGCACTACCCCGAGCATGAAAATAGTAATCCGGTGCACGCATGTGGGCTCAACCCCACACATATGCGCCACTCATACCACGTAGCTATCACAAATAATTCAGCAACTAGTGCCTCAACCAAGTTTAGGAAAGATACTTACCTCAAGCAAGCCAACTCACTTCTCTAACAAGCCCTTCCCGCGTGTATCAACCTTTGGAAGACCCAAATCTAGCCAAATTAACTTAATATAATCAATAAAAGTTATAGGAATCGAATACAAATGATAAATCTAAGATCTTTTGAACCAAAATGAAGAAATGAACCCAAAAAGTCAACCCTGGGGTCCGCGCCTCAAAACCTGACCAAACTCACAAATTTCGAATATTCATTCATTTACAAGTCCAACCATACTAATTTCATCCAGTTCCGACTTCAAATCGACCTTCAAATCCTTAATTTGTACTTTAGGAATGTTTTTACTAAAATCCCCAATTTGTCCAATTAAATGATAGAAACAAAGATGGAATGTCACGCCCCGAAATCCCACCATCGGGCCGTGATGGCGTCTAACGTTAAACCCGCTAGACAAGCCAACGTGTACAGTTAAACTAACATGATAACACCGAATTAACAGAATAAGCTAAAAATAGTTCACAACTTAACAACGGAAATAAATAAGGTTTAAAGCTAAGTAAAGACAACATAATACAACGTCGCAATAATCTCCCAAAACCTGGAGTCACAAACTCACGAACGGTCTATAGGAATGATAAATACAAAGCCTGAAAAGAAATACATGATTGTCTCCGAAAAACTAGAAGAAAACAAGACAGAAGTGAAGAACTAGGGATAGGAGAGACGCCAAGGCCCACGAACGCCAGCGGGTATACCTTGAAGCCTCTAAGGTGAACTGAAGGAGACTCCCTCAATGCTGTCAACTGGGTCCGGGTGCGGGATCTGCACAACAATAAGATGTGCAGTGTAGCATCAGGACAACCGACCCCATGTACTGAGTAAGTGCCGAGCCTAACCTAGGCCGAAGTAGTGACGAGGCTAGACTTGACAGCAAACGTTAACCTGTCATATTCTACAACATATATCGTGGAACAACAAGGCAAGAGATGAACAATTACGTAGGGGAATATGGGAACAGACAATGGGATAGCAGGTGAAATAGAGCAGCTAATTAAGCACATAGGAACAGACAAGAAGTCAATTTATCAGAGACATGCTAATGAAACAAACATAATGCTAGAAATGTACGGCATCACCCTTCGTGATTTTACTCTCTTCCTCACAATGCAATGTACGATGTAAGATAACATGAATCATGGCACGACATCACCCTTCATGCTTTTACTCTCTTTCTAACGATGCAATGTATCATGTATGGTAATGTAATCATGGCACGACATCAACCTTCGTGCTTTTAAATCATGGCACGGCATCACCCTTCGTGCTTTTACTCTCTTCCTCACTATGCAATGTATGATGTAATCGATGTTAATCATGGCACGACAACACCCTTCGTGATTTTACTCTTTTCCTCACTATGCAGTGCATGATATAATCAATGTAAATCATGGCATGGAATCACCCTTCATGATTTACACTCTTCCTCACCAATGCAATGACAATTATCAAAATGGCAAGGAATGCAGCATAGTGGGATCACAAATCATGATCACCCGGCAAGGGGAAAATATCAGTCATTATCACAACAAATTGTCTGGCAAGGGTCTCAGCTATAACCAACCTTTTCAAGTATATCTTTTACAGTTGGGTCATCAATAGCACCATTACATCACGAGTTCATCAACGAGGATTTTCAACAACAATCAACTTCCAAGTAGAGATAAATTCATAATACAAGGCTATGGAAGTAAGGACAAGAATTCATCAAAAATGGACTCACAGGCATGATTGACACACAATGCATAGGTGCTCGTCACCTCACCTATGCATTGGGCATGATAAACACTTAGAACATAGCATGCGATACCTATTCCCTCATCAAAGTTAGGCAAGACACTTACCTCGGATCCAAAATATAGCAATCAATCCTCTAACACCGCCTTTCCTTTAGAATTCAACTCCAGAATGGTATTATCTAGACATAATTAACTCAAGTATATCAATAATGACTCAATAAATCAATTCCGTAGCCTAATTACCCATTTCCAAGCATTCTTCCAAAAATACCAAAATTCGACCCCGGGCCCGCTTGGTCCAAACACGAGGCTCGAACCAAAACCCGATCACCCATATCCCCACGAGTTCAAATATATGATTTGTTTTGAAATCCGACCCCAAATTGAGGTTGAATTCCCTAAAGTCCCATAATCCCTAACTCTACCCAAATCCCCTAATTTCTACTTTGTTTTTAGGATTCTAGGCCTAGATTCTAGTGTTGATGAAGGAAAAATGGAAGAAATTGGAGTTGAAGTCACTTATCCAAGTGGTTATGGAGGAGAATTATCTTGGAGGTCGTCAATGGGGGTTTGAGGAAGAAGAGAGTGATGGAAATGAGGAAATTTCGAATGCATTATGTTTTTAAGATTCAAAAATCACTGGGCAAAAATTACCCTTCGCGTTCGCGAGCCCATGGCCGCATTCGCGAAGGGTTGGCAGTCTTGACCTATGCGTTCGCGATCCTAGGGCCGCGTTCGTGAAGAACAACCTACCCAGCCCCCCCCCCATACTAACACTACGCGTTCGCGTAGAAGCACTGTCCAGTGCTCCGCGTTTGCGTCTCCCTCTATGCGTTCGCGTAGAGTAAAAACCCAGGCCAAGATGATTACCCTTCGCGTTCGCAGGCCCTTGGCCGCGTTCGTGAAGGGTGTTACACCAAACACCAGCAGAACATCAAAAACACCAGATTTTTCTACTTTATACACCCCGTTAACTACCCGAAACTCACCCGAGCCCTCGAGTCTCCAAACCAAAAACACACACGACTCCCAAATAATCCTACATGCTTATTCAAGCATTTAAATCACAAAAATATCCTCAAAAACAAGGAATTAAACCTCAAATCTCCTAGAATTTTCTCAAACCTTCATAAGGCTTAATTATTCCGATTTTGATCCGAAACTCGACATTTCAAGTCCGTTTTACACCAAATTTCACAGATAACTCACATAACACATATTCAACCTGTTCCGGGCTCCGGAACCATAATACGGGCCCATCAACACGATTTTTACATTAATTATCATTTTCAAAAGTCGTTATTATTTTCAGAAAACTATTTTCTTTAAAAGTTCATTTCTCGGGCTTGGGACCTCGGAATTCGATTCCGGGCATACGCCCAAGTCCCATATTTTTTTACGGACACTCCGGGATCGTTAAATCACGGGTGCGGGTCTGTTTACCAGAAATGTTGACCAAAGTCAACTTTAATCAATAAATCATTATGAAATCAACTTTTCATCAAGTTTTCACATAAAAGCTTCCCGGCTACACGCCTGGGCTATGCACGCATATCGAGGTGAGATTAACGAAGGATTTTAGGGCCTCGAAACACAGTTCTGCTAAATTACACAAGATGACCTTTTGGGTCATCACATGGAATAATGAATAATGGACAAATTCGAGTCAAAAATACTGACCCCGATCCAAATCGTGAAAATCCCTTCCAAAATTGCCCAAATGTTGACCAAAGTCAACTTTAATCAATTAATCATTATGAAATCAACTCTTCATCAAATTTTCACATAAAAGCTTCCTGGCTACACGCCCGGGCTACGCACGCATATCGAGGTCAGATTAACGAAGGCTTTCGGGGGCCTCAAAACACAATTATGCTAAATTACACACATGGAATCATGAATAATGGACAAATCCGAGTAAAAATACTTACCTCGTTCCAAATCGTGAAGATCCCTTACAAAATTGCCCAAAACCGAGCTCTACAACTCAAAATATGTTAAACTGAACCAAGCCCTCGAAATAGAGTACTATATAGTATTCCTAGGTATTATACGTCGCGATCGCGAAGAACAAATAATCACTTCCCTCAAAATAGCCTACGCAAAAGGGAGGACTCAGTTGCAAATACGATGCTTACCAATCCTTCCACTTCGCGAACGCAGGTTCCTCTACGCGATCAAGTAAGCTTAAAGCCTGATGCCCCAGCTGAATATCTCTTTTGTGTGGATGCGTGACCTTACTCGCGATCGCTGGCCTGAACCTCTCAAAGCTTCACGAACATGATGAACAAATTTCCCCTGCCAGCAAAATGCCTTCCAGGATCATGACATGCTCTTCGTGATCATGAAGAAGGAAACTAGAACCTCAGAAACAACACTCCAACAAAGAAGAAAATGGTTTGAAACCCATCAAGAACATACCCGAGGCCCCCCATACCCCCACCAATTGCACCAACCAGCCCCAAAACACAATACGAACTTACTCGAAGCCTCAAATCACATCAAACAACACCAAAACCACGAATAGCACCCCAATTCAAGCCTAATGAAGCTGCTGAACTTTCAACTTCTAAAACGAACGTCGAACCATATCAAACCAACTCCGAATGACCTCGAATGTTGCAGACTAGTCCCAAATGACACAACAGACTTATTCCAACTCCGGGAACCAAAATTCGAATCCAATATCAACAAAGTCAATTCTCGGTCAAATCTCTCAACCTTCCAAACCTTCAACTTTCGCCAAAAAGACTCAAAACAACCTATGGACCTCCAAATCAATATCCAGACACACGCGTAAGTCCAAAATCACCACAATTGGAACCATCAAAACTCTATTCCAGAGTTGTCTACACAAATATCAACCCTGGTCAACTCTTCCAACCCAAGCCTTCAACATTGTGACTAAGTACTCCAATTCACTCCACAACATTCCCGAAACTAAACCAACCATCCAGCAAGTCATAAAACCACAAATGCACATAGGAGAGCAATAAATAGGGAAACTAGGCGACAATACATGAAACGACCGGTCGAGTCGTTACACACATGCACATACACTCGTCATCTCATATATTCATCACCCCCGCATGTATAAAATAATATTATTTTATTAGGAAAAATTCTCACAACAAAGCTGGACAAGACACATACCTCAAAAGAGAAATTAATAGTCTAAAAAAACCTTCCCACCTGAATCGACCTCTGAACGGCTCGAATCTAGCCAAAAGAAACTCAATAATATCAAATAATTCCATAGGAATCAAACCCAAATGGTAAAGGTCAAACCTTTAATCAAATACGCAAAATCAACTGAAAGACAACCAAAATGTCGACTTATGCCAGCACCCCAAAATCCGACAAAACCCACAAATTCCAACAACCCATTCTAATATGAGACCAACCATACTAGTTTTATCCATATCCGACTCTGAATCTGTGCTCAAAACCCATTTATTAATTTTAGAAAAGTTTTGCCAAAACCCCCCAAAATGCACTTTCTTATCTTTCAAACCAAAACCCTCTTTTTTCTTTAGTATCCCTTGATTTAAGGCCAAAATCATTGATGTATTCAAGTTATAATCATAAATTCCAGTGAGATTTATTTACCCTAATGAATTAATCGAGAACTCCCTCAAAAATCGCCTCTTCCCAATCTCCAAAACCTTGTGAGAAAAAATAGCTAAATTCTAGGAAAAAAAGTAAACACGCAGCAGTTGTCCCATCCCGAATTAGATCTTAGATGATTGCGAAACTCACATTAGATAAGACCAGCGTGATTCAAACGAGATTACAACAAAGATAGACATTTGAATCACCCAATTTGGCCTTAAATGAGGGAGATATGGTGTTTTGAAGTTTTAAATGTAGCCTGAAAATTTCAGAGAAAGAAAGTACTTTCGAAATTGTTTAAACCAGAAAATTCAGCAATGGAAAACTTCGTTTTAGCACCCAAAACTCATTCGGGACCTCCCGAACACAAGCCATATGTGGATTTTAGTTATAAAACATGCTTCTAACCTGTTCGGATACTCAAAATACCAAAAAGAGGCCATTTTGACCTGATTTTGACCGTGGTAAAAATCTTAATCCTTAACTTAACGAGTCTCTCAACCAATGATCCAAAACACACCTGAGCCCCTCAGGACTCCATCTAATCATACCAAAAAGTACGAATACATTATCCAAAGTTATCCCAAGGCTCAAAACACCCACAAAAATATCACAACAAAGAATCAATTCTCAGACTGAATATGCGATGATCAGTGAAAATCTCACACTGCATTCCATACAGATAGTGCCGCCAAATCTTCAAGGCGTGAACAATGGCAGCTAACTCAAGATCGTGCACTGGATAATTCTTGTCGTGCACCTTCAACTGTCTGGACGCGTAGGCAATCACCCTACCGTCCTGCATCAATACCGCTCCCAAGCCAACTCTCGAAGCATCACAATAAACTGTGTAAGAACCCGAACCAGCAGGCAAAACTAGTACTGGAGTTGTAGTCAATGCTGATTTGAGCTTCTAAAATCTCTCCTCACACTCATCAGACCATCTGAATAAAGCACCCTTCTGGGTCAATCTGGTCAAACGCGAAGCTATCGAAAAGAATCCCTCCACAAAGCGACGATAATATCCCGCCAAACCAAGGAAACTCCTAATCTCTGTAGCTGAGGATGGTCTGGGCCAACTATGCATCACCTCTATCTTCTTTGGATCAACCTGAATCCCCTCACTGGACACAACGTGCCCAAGAAAGCTACCGAGACTAGCCAAAACTCACACTTGGAGAATTTCGCATAAAACTTCTCCTCCCTCAATCTCTGTAACACAACTCTCAAATGATGAGCATGCTCTTCCTGGCCACGAGAATAAACCAGAATGTCATCAATGAACACAATGACGAAGGAATCAAGATAAGGCTGAAACACACTGTTCATCAATTGCATGAACGCAGCTGGGGCATTGGTCAGCCCAAACGACATAACTAAGAACTCATAATGACCATACCTGGTCCTGAAAGCAGTCTTCGGGATATCAGAATCTCGAATCCTCAACTGATGGTACCCAGATCTCAAATCAATCTTGGAAAATACTCTGCCTCCCTGAAGCTGGTCAAAAAAATCATCAATACGGGGCAAGGGATACCGGTTCTTCACCGTAACCCTATTCAACTGACGATAATCAATACACATACGCATGGACCCATCCTTCTTCTTAACGAACAACACGGTGCACCCCAAGGTGACACACTAGGCCGAATGAACCCCTTATCCAAGAGCTCTTGAAGCTGCTCCTTCAATTCCTTTAGCCCCGCTAGCGCCATACAATATGGTGGAATAGAAATAGACTGAGTCCCTGGCACCAGGTCAATACCAAAATCAATATCCCTGTCAGGTGGCATGCCTGGTAGGTTTGCAGGAAACACATCCGGAAAATCACGGACCACAGGAACTGAATCAATAGCGGGAGTCTCACCAGCGACATCCCTCACAAAGGCCAAATAAGATAAATACCCCTTTTTAACCATGTGTCAAGCCTTCAGGTAAGAAATCATCCTGCTAGGCATATACTCGGAAGATACTCTCCACTCAACCCTCAGACACCCTGTCATAGCTAAGGTCACGGTCTTAGCGTGACTATCAAGAACAGCATGGCACGGAGATAACCAATCCATGCCCAATATCACGTTAAAATCAACCATGCTAAGTAACAGTAGGTCCACTCGGGTTTTCAAACCCCCAATAGATATCATGCATGACCGATACACGCGGTCCATAATAACAGTATCGCCCACCGGAGTCGACACATGAACAGAGGTGACCAGAGACTCACGGGGCACATCCAAAAAACTGGAAAAATATGAAGAAACATAGGAATATGTGGAACTAGGGTCAAATAAAGCCAAGGAATCACGGCAACAGACTGAAACAATACCTGCAATCACGACATCTGAGGCTATAGTATCCGGCCTGGCTGGAAATGCATACATACTAGCCTGACCTCCCCCTCTAGGGCGGCCTCTGGCTGACTGACCACCATCCCTGGATTCCTGGGTAGGTGGTGAAGTGACTGGAGCTGAAGTCGAGGGTTGGCTCCTCTGCTGAGAAGATCCACCGGAACGACGGGGACACTACCTCCACCCATGCCCAAACTCTCCGCACTCGAAACAACTACCTGGAGCTGGAGACGGGGACTGGTAGAAACCCCTAGCACCTGCACAACCACTGGAAGGCTCCTGAATAGATGAACCCTGAACTGGAGGTGCTCGAGCTGCACTTTGAGCTGGGAGGGCACCAAATGAAGTACGACCTGACAGAAAACCACGGGGACCCTGCCCCGAAGATGCACCACTATAAGCTGGGAGGCCTGACTGAGGAGGCCTGAGTGGACGACCCCTACACTGCTGAGACTATCCCCTGAAAGGAGAACCACTGGAACTGCATGACCCACGAGGCCTCTTGTCCTCCCTCTCCTCTCGCTCCTGGCGGCGAGTAGACTCAATATCTCAAGCTATGTCAACAACCTCCTCGAATGAAGCACCCGATACTCCCTCTCGAGTCATAAACAACCGAAGCTGATAATAAAGACCATCTACGAACCTCCTCACCCTCTCCTTATCAGTAGGGATAATCTCAGAAGCATGCCTAGCCAACTCGAAAAATCTCATCTCGTACTCGGTTCGCTCACTAGGGGTGTGTACAGACTCTGGAGGGGCTCCTTTAGCCCAAGCGCTAATATCACTCAGCACCTCACCATCACTCTTGGCCCTCGGCCACACTCGGTGGAACCACTCGAAAAGCCCCTCGGGCGAAGTAATAGAACGGGGTACTCGACCCTAAAACATCATTTTAATGCTCATGTAGTGTAAATCAGGTTGAGTTTCAAATTAAACAGTATGCACAATGATGTTGAGTAAAATCATCAACAGGTAGTGAGGATAACAGCAGTAAAACGCCCTCAAAGGGGTCTAAACAGATCGGCACGAGGCCCCAAACACAGCTTACAACCCAAATATTTCACAAATCTTTAGAACATAATTTAACATAAGATTTTGAGTAAATATGCAACTCATTAATTTCCGCGGAGAGGACCTAGTCCAATCCAAAAATCAGTACACGCCACATATTCGTCATCCTACATGTGCGCCATTCAAAATTCAGGGAGGAAATAATGCAGTCCGGGGTTCCATACCCTCAGGACAAGATTTAAGACCATTACTTACCTCTACCGGGCCGCGACACTAGTCCGCTATGCCTTTGCCCCTAAAATTGGCTCCCGATTTCTCCGAATCTAGCCGAAACCAGTTCAACATCATTAATATATACTCAAGGAACACAACCCAATAAAAAATTATCAATTTAATCAAAAATATCAAAATTCGGCCAAACCCGAGCCCCGGGCCCACATCTCAGAATTTAATAATATTTACATATTAGAAACCTCGTCCTCCCACGATTCTATACATACCAAGAACACCAAAATCGGACCAAAATTTCCATTCCAAAACCTTAAAATAAATCCCAATTCTTTCCTCCCATTTTTCCAACTTTTTCCTACCCAGATCCTTAAATTTTCAAGCCTAATCTTAACAAAATAGCATAGGAACGGGATTAACAACCAAAGAACTTACCTTTGCTGNAAATGGGTCCTTTTTTATACTGTTCTGCACAGTCATTTTCGCACATGCGGACAATTGGCCGCACCTGCAAACCTGCACCTGCGGTCCCAGGGTGCGCACCTGCGAGACTCACTTAACTGGCCAATTCTCACGCCTGCGACCACCTTTCCGCACATGCGATGTCGCTGGTGCGGTTGTGTGCAGATTCAGGAGCAGATATCGAGCGTTAGCTTTTATATATATATATATATATATATATCGCAGCGGAGCCGGATTGTGGGGATATAGAGGTAGCTGTTCAGCGTTCGCAGCATCTCTGCTTTCCTTTCCTGTTTTATTTAGCTTTGATTCGGAGTTTTGTATCATAATACTTTATTTTGGCTTATTTCACTAGATGCTCATGACATGTTGGCTCCAGGTTTTGGGGATGGCAGTACTGTATATAAAATTTGCCTATTATATTAAGAACTTTTTGTATATTTTTATCAATTGCTTGAAACTTAAATGGGATTTTCAAAAGGAAATGTGAACACACGGTAGTTGGCTAGCCTAGTTCCATGATAGGCGCCATCACGAGCGGTTAGGATTTGGGGCCGTGACAGAATATAATTTCTCTTAAGTTGTTAAATCTTCATTTCTTCAAAAGCGTGTCCAATCACACTTACAAACTTCAGATTAATTATAAACTTTGCATACAAGTTCAATTCAACTATATAGACCTATCCAAAGTCTCAGAACACCAATTGGAGTCAATAACATCAAAGTCAACTCTTGGTTAAATTTATGAACTCTTAATTTCTTCAAGTTGCCAACTTTTGACAAATAGTGTCTAATTCATTTAGGAAGCTCCAAAATCAGATTTGAAAATATGTACAAGTCCAAAATCATCATACGAACCTATCGAAACCAAAAAAACTCGATTTTGAGTCTGTTTACCCAGAAGTCAAATCTTGGCCAACTCTTCAAACTTAAGTCTTCCAAATCGAGAGTCATTCTTCCAAATCAATCCCAAACCACTCAAAAATTAAAATAGTACATACACGTAAGTTATAATACATCATATGAAGCTACTCAATGTCTCAAACCACCGAACGGAATGCTAAAGCTCAAAACAACTGGTCGGGTCGTTACATTTTCCCTCACTTAAACATATGTTCGTCCTCAAACGTTCCAAGATCGTTCCAAAGCCACCAAATCATTGTATAAACTCACCATACACATACCCATAGGTGACCCATGTCACCTCAATCCATATAAGCCCGTCAACACAACCTAACTGAAGATCCTTTCTTAAACCTTAGTCCATAAATATTAGGACCCAATCTCCAATATGCGAAATTCATTATAAGACCTAAATCTCGTATTTATACACTATATAAGTCTAAAAAAGTTACATCAAGATATAACCATATTCCAATATAAAATCACATGATATACCACATAACCAACATACTCATAGTAATATTTTCCGACGACAATAGCTGCTCATTACTAAATGTGGTACAAGTAACAAACCTCATATCAAATAAAACCTTGTTCCCAACGTTCGTACTCTGCAAATGATGAAATAAACATGCAGAAACTCATAACCACTTGTCATATCAATAATTCATGGAGCTCTCTCGCTCGACAAGAATCTTTACTGGACTCTGAGCTGATTAATAACATTCTCCCTTCAACATACCTTATCCAAAATTGATTGCACTAATTTCTGGTCCAGTAACCTCATCTCACCCAATACGAGATATCTGATAGACAAGCCACACCAAATTCCACCTCGTCACACACGACGCAATCCGTGTATCCAACAAACAATAACTCGAATATAACTAGAGATGAAAGGTGAGCCAAATAGAGAACCACCCAAAAAATCGTCAAATATGACCACAAAGCACAATATTACAAACCCATATCACAAGGAAAAATTAAAGCACACGAAATAAGCACAAGAATTATATTCCAACATAACTCCATTGCGGTACGTGACCCAATCCAAACATATATGTCCACTTGGACTGCCCATTGAACCATAATGCTCACAATTAACAAACACATGTGTATCAACAGCAAACACGCGAAGTGCATGACCATAACGATGAAGATATAGATAGTACAACATACCCAGATAGAAAAACCGTAACCAAGGCGCAATAAACAATTCAACACCCCAAGAACCATCTCGCATAAGACATAAACGAGATCAAATCAGGCATGTGAAAATCCAAGTAGTCTCACAATTTGTTGTAGCATAAGAGAGAAACATATGGAACAAACCAGGGAACAAATAACATTTATTCCGCCCGACGACATAACCACAATAAATGATGCGCAAGAGTTGGCAAATCCGGCCCAATATCAAATATACACTCTAATAGGCCTACCAATGGGCCCCCAAGTCAATCTGAATCATTCTGAAATAGGTAAATAACTTTCCAATAGTCCATAGTAACCTATATATAACACATGCCATTAGCTTTCTAAATTTTAACGTATATTCACAGTCCACAATCAAGGAATAGTCTGCCTTTGAGAACATCCTCTACACATCCGAAATTTATCATGTCGTTTAGAACTCATGACCTTCCTTTCAAAATCGAACCACAACCTTGCACATGAAATTTCAATCCCACACGGCGTACCACCTCTATCATGCTATCATATGATAACACGATAATACCATTCAAAACTCTGAATCACGAGTAGGATAGACATCTCATCAACCAAAAACCCTCTTCTAACTCATTCCCATCGAACAAAATCACAACACGTAACAAAATCCCTATACTGGTGGAGCACATCGACTGCAAGTCGCGGCTTAACCATCACAACTCTTTGGAAACCATTTGCACATAATCAAATCATTATAACTACATCCCTCACTATCAACCAAGTCACATAAACTGTTAAAACCAAGAGTACCTCATCATGAAAATTCCTGCCATGAAGAACCCTTTAATTAATCTGAGGATGTTTCATGCACCTCTATAATACTGCCTTGTAGAGTCAATAATGATATATAAGAGCGTTGTAAGTCTAGACACCATCCAACACAGATCTCAAGTCGTAAATTCAAGAATACTTAAATACCACATATGAATCTTGAACTCATTAGAACCTCCTCGAGAGTCACTCACCTCACTCCAATAGCCAATGCGCAGTAGTACGCGCCGAAAAACCCGCGCTCCACCAGCATATCCTAGTCCAAGAACTAATGCAATGCATGACCATGCAATCCGATCTTCGATAGAGGACTCCCCCCACTTTGCTCGAATCCATAGAACATAATTGGTAACCCATAGTGACCTTCCTTCATAGCTTCCCCGGTCTCGCATTACTAATCTACTGAACACTTCATAAACTCATGTAACACTATTCATGAAAACACTCCAAAGACTTTGCCAAGTGCATACTCATCCTAGTGACAGTCAATCCCACTTCCTCATGTCCTCCGGAATGATAGTATATGCATTTCATTGAATAGAAGTGTCATACTAAACACACAACCTCAATCCCACTGACTAGCCTCAAATCAACATCTTCCCATCACCCTACCATGGTTACAACAACTAGGCAACCAATTAATCTGCCCGAGCCTATACTCGTTAACCATATACAAGAATCTGTTTCATCCCTTAGATGAACAACTATACGACATATCATAGAGATAGTCAAGCATCCATAGCCCATCCAAAACACCACAAGTCGTCAGTTCATAGCAGATGCCGAGTGCACAACATCACATACAAGTGAATGGAAGAAATTGAAGATACAAGCTTCAAGTTGAAAGAAGGATAAGGAGAAAACATGTGGAGTGTTTCCTAGAATGCCACGTAGCCTATTGAAGATAGGTATGGACGTAATCATACTGATCCGTAAGACTCTACTAGACACTTGCTCATGACTTGTAAGACCTATAAATCTAGAGCTCTCATACCAACTTGTCATGACCCAAAATCACACTCACTCGTGATGTCACCTTACTCAACTTGCTAGGTAAGCCCAACAATATAAGTCACTTCTATAAATAGAAACCAACAGAGATAATGAACGAAAAAGCTAAAAGAGTTCAATTCAACCATCGCACGGATTGGTAGTACAAGTCACGAGCTACTAAGAATAAGAGTACAACTACAACTTGAGAAAAGATACATTATCTGTTTGAAATCCACATAAATAAAAATATAAATTCTAAACTACCACGAATAAATGGTTGCTTATATCTGGAGTGATGATACATCTTCAATGCTAGGCCCACGTATTCCTCAACCATTCATCACCGAATATCTATACGCAAGATAAAAAGTGTAATATAAGTATAAACGGCCCCATGTACTCAGTAAGTATCTTGACTAACCTCACTGAAGTAGTGGCGAGGTTTTTATGTCAAAATACACTCACTAATATAACTTGTGCAGTTAAATTGAAGTAGAGAGAACAATTGAAAATAACAATGTAGAGAGCAAGAAAAAATATGAGAGATAATGAAAAGATTAACTAAAAGGAATAATGATCAGGTTCCTCAATATCACAACCAACCCTTTTCTTAAAAGTTCAAGTGGAGAGGTTAAGTAAATAACAACTAAAACATAGTTAACCCACGAATTCACAATAAGAGAAATGTGTTCAAGACATCAAATCAAATAGCACGACAACACCCTTCGTGCATTTATCTCATCCTCACCAAGCGTATGCATGTATATCAAATCAAATGGCACGGCAACACCCTTCGTGCATTTATCTCATACTCACCAAGTATATGTATAACAGTACCAACCAGGTAGAAGGAATACCAATAATAGTATCAACAAAGTAGAAGGTACACATATAACAGTAACGAATAAGGCAGAAGCATATGGATAATGGTAACAGACAAGGTAGGAGACACAAAGGTAACAATAGCAAATAAGGTGGGAGAACATAGATTTCGCTAACTAACAAGGTAGAAGGTTCAGATAAAACAATGACAAATGAGTGACGATATAGATGTAAATATAACAAACAAGAAAGAAAGAATGAATGTAACAATTAGGGGTGTTGATGGTTCGGTTTGGATAAGTTTTTCCCTAAAAAAAACCAAACCAAGTAAGTCAATTTTTAAAATGTTGGAACCAAACAAAACCAATTAAGTCGAGTTTTTAGCGATTCGGTTTTTGTCGGTTTTTTGGTTATTTATCGGTTTTTTCTTAAATATGAGACATACACTACCAAACACATTCCGGCGACTACATTTTCAACGTAACACTGTCAAACCAATTGCTCTTTGAGAAATCTGTCATTTACCATGATATATTGATGATAATTGAATAAATAGTGATGAATAATTTAAGTACTCAATTAAAAATTGATTATTTTTAACAATGAAATAATTCTTGTAATTAGTAAAATCAAACTACCAATCAAACTACAATTTAAAGGCAAATAGTTAGATTATTGTAATAGCAAAGAACTAGACTTACAATACAAACGATTAATATGTACCATAATATTTTAGAAACTTTATATAAAAATGTGCATATATATAGGTGTAATAATAAATTTAAATAGCTACTTCTATAGTCGGTTTGGTTCGGTTTTTTCGGTTATTTTTTTATTAAAACCAAACCAAACCAAATTTGATTGGTTTTTAAAATTCAAAATCAAAACCAAACCAGACCTAAAAACTATCGCTTTTTTTGTTGGTTTGATTCGGTTTTTCAGGTTTTCGTGAACACCTCTAGTAACAATAACAAATAGATAGAATGCATGGATAAAACAATAACAAATAAGGTAGAAGGCAAAGACGTAACAACAACAAGCATCACAGAAAGCATAAGTACAACAATAACAACTCAAGATAAAGTCTAAAATGTATACGTAAGGGAAATATGACACAATATAATGCATGTATCTCATCTTTGCCTGCACGAAAACACCCTCCGTGCCAGGAATTCTTGTCGTCACATTATAATGCAAAAATAATTGCACGGCATCACCCGTCGTGCTTTTAACTCATCCTTAAATAATAATATAAAAACATTTGCACGACATCACCCTTCATGCTTTTACTCTCATCCTCACATAATAATATAAAAATGAGTACGGAAACACCCTTCGTTCCATGATAATGATAATATCAAGAAGCACAGAAACACCCTTTGTGCATAAATCACTCTTCCTAACAAGCACAGAAACAATCTTCGTGAAATTCACTCTTCCTCAGCAAGCATATATACATCAACAACAATCAAGTTACGAAGCATGGATAACATCAAGAAGAGTGATTAAGCAAAATACATCATGTGAACAACAATCACAGGTTTTGCACCAATAAACAAGTCAATAAACTTCAAGAACCCTATTGTTCAAGTATCTCATCAAACTAAAAAATAATCTTCAACATAAGTATGGAAAAAAAGTATCTCAAGAATAACAAACATAGACATATATTTATTATTTAGATATAGTTACGACCGAATTTAGCACATCAGCAGTCTCATAAAGAGTCCATCATATTTAATCAAGTTATAATAAGCTGAAGCATGGTCTCTAACATTGATATTTGCATTCATATTATTATAGAAATCAAGTAAAACATGAGGCGATAAAATCACAAGGTTAAACAAGGCACAAAGAATCATATAATATACCCCGAGCATCGATAACCCCAGCACATGCTCATACGCTTGTCATCTCGCATATGCATAACCCCCATAGGTAGCAAACAATATAATTTTATTAGGAAACATTTCCCCAACAAAGCTAGGCAAGACACTTACCTCAAACAAGCCAAATCAGTACTTTAAATACACTTTCCCACATGAATCGACCTCTGAATGGCTCGATCTAGCTACAAGAAACTCACTAATATCAAATAATGTCGTAGGAATCAAACCCAAATGATAAAGATTGAACCTTAATCAAATACTCAAAGTCAACCAAAAATTCAACTCGGAATCGCACTTCGTAACCCAAACAAATCCACAAATTCCAACAGCCTATTCGAATATGAGTCCAACCATACTATTATTATCCAAATCCGTCTCCGAATTGTTGTTAAAAACCAATTTATTCATTTTGGAATAGTTTTTCCTAAACTTCCAAAATGCACTCTCTTATCTTTCAAATCAAAACTATTCTTTTATTTTATAAGATTCCTTGATTTAGAGCCAAAATCATTGATAAATTCATGTTATAATCATAAACTCGAGTTAGTTTTACTTATCCCAATGAAGTAGATGAAAAATCTCACAAAAATCTCTTTTTCCCAAGCTCCAAAAACTTGTGAGAAAAGTAACTAAATTTCGAAAAGAAGTAAACACGCAACAGCTGTCCCAGCCCGAATCAGATCCTAGATGATCTCAAAACTCACATTTGATAATCCTAACATGATCCTTGAGAGATTACATATTTGCACCCATGATAGCCATTTAAATCACCCAATTTGGCCTTAAAATTAGGGAGATATGATGTTTTGAAGTTTTAAAGGAAGTTTAAAATTTCAGGGACATAATCGGCATTTTCAAAATTGTTTACAGCAGGAAAATCAGCAATGGCAAAAACTTTGTTTTAGCACCCAAAACTCATTCAGAACCTCTCAGACACAAACTATATATGCATTTCAATTATATAACATGCTATGAACCTGCTCGCACACTCAAAACGCCAAAAAGAGGTCATCTTGCCTGATTCTGACCGTGGCCAAACTTATAATCCTTAACTTAACTAGTCTCTCAACCAATGATCCAAAACACACCCGAGCCTCTCAAGACCCCATCCAATCATACCAACAAGTAAAAATATATTATCCAAACTTACCCAAACTCTCAAAACACCCACAAAAAACATTAAAACAAATAATCGAGACTCAAATTGAATATAATTTCTCTAAGTTGTTAAATTTGTATTCCTTCAAAAGCATGTCCGAATCGCGCTTAAACTCTTCAGATTACTTCTAAATGTTGCAACGAAGTTCAATTCAACTATATAAACATGTACAAAGTCTTTAAAACACCGATTGGAGTCTAGTATCATCAAAGTCAACTCTTGGTCAAACTTATGAATTCTTAAGTTCTTCCAATTGCCAACTTTCGATAAATAGTGTCGAATACTTCTAGGAACCTCCAAAATAAATCCAAACATATGTACACGTATAAAATCATTATAAAAACCTATCAGAACCATAAAAACTCGATTTTGAGCGCGTTTACTCAAAAGTCAACTCTTCCAACTTAAAGCTTCCAAATCGAGAGTCATTCTTCCAAATTAATCCTAAACCACTCGAAAACTAAAACCGACCATACACTTAATTTATAATACATCATATGAAGCTACTGAAAGTCTCAAACAACTGAACAGAATGCTCAAGCTCAAAATGACCTGTCAGTTCGTTAAAACAGGTTTGGCTAAAAGCTGATTTTGATGATATCATATTCGGATTGTTGTCCAAGGACTTGGTAGGTTTTTTTATGTCACTTGGGACTTGTGTGAAAAATTTGGGTTCATTCAGGATTGCTTAGGCTTGAATCGGAAGCTTGGTTTGAAGTTGGAAGTTTATGAACTTAAGAGATTAATCTTGATCGACGATTCGTGGTTTTGTTATTAATTTCTCTGTTTTAATCCTTTGGATAGGTTTTGGAAAGGTATTTATGCTTGTTGGTATGATTGGAAAGGGTCTCGTGGGCATCGGGTGTGTTTCAGATGTGTTTTGAAATATTTTTAAGTTGGATGGCAATTCTAGTTTGGTGTTTTCGCACCTGCAAGGTTTGTTCCGCATATGCGACTCTGCAGAAGCGGGACGTCAGGTCGCAGAAGCACGTTGGGTAGGATCAATAGAGTTTGCAGATTCACGTGCACATGTTCATCTTAGTCTGCAGAAGCATATGGGTGTCTGTAGAAGAGGAAGGTCAGATACTTAACTAGTTTCTGCACCTGTGAGGGTTTTTCCACAGATATAGTGTTGCAGGAGCGACATTTGGACCACAGAAGGGATTATCAATGGGAAAAACATTATAATCGAGGGTTTGACATTATTTATTATAGTTTGAGATTGGGAGCTAAGATTTGGGCAATTGTTTAGCCGATTTTCACCAACTTAGATTGGGTAAGTGTTCTTAACTCGGATTTGATTATTATTTGTGATTTTGTCATTGATTTTGGCTTTTAGTTGATGAAATATAAGGGAGGAAATTGAGTTTTTTGTGAGAAATTTTGGAGAATTAATAATGGGTATTTGATCCATGATACGTAGTCGAATTTGGATGAAACTTGTATATTTAAACTCGTGTTGGAATGGCTGATCATGATTTGTGACTTTTGTTGGGTTCTGGGGTGCGGCAGGGATGGCTTTTGGGTTTACTTTGTGCAATTAGATAAACATTTGAGCTTTATTACTTGGAATCAATCTCTATAGCCGTGTTTGATGTTATTGAGGTGTTTTTAACTGGATTCGAGCCATTTGGAGGTTGATCCGCGTGGGAAGGGATTTTTGGAGTATTTATTCATGCTCTTTGAGGTGAGTAACTTTTCTAAACATGGTTTGAGGGTAATTTTCCTATTGGCTATGATATTAGAGAGATGTTGAGGGTGACACCCGTGCTAGGTGACAGGCGTATGTGCGTACATCGTGGTTATTCATGATTCGGGTAGACCTTAGGCTATTATATTGTAACGACACAATAACTTAGCATGTCGCGATGGCGCCTAACGTGGTACTAGGCAAGCTGACATTTCAAATATTTCCAACACTTTTAAATGAAAAATGAGCTAAAACAGTTTAAATAATTAAAGCTCTCATAAACTGGATCGAAAATCAAGACTCGACACGGAAATTCCCATAATTGGGGTGTCACTGAGTACACGAGCGTCTATAAAACACAAATGTGAGAACACTGTCTATGTAAAACTGAAACTAAATACATAAAGTTGAATGATAGGTAAGCAGAGTCAAGGTCTTTGAAAAACACCGAGCAGCTACCTCGAAATATCCAAAAGATCAAGCTGCACAGAGAAATCAACACCCATTGTGTCCAGAAACACCTGGATCTGCACACGAAGTGCAGGGTGTAGCGTGAGTACAACCAACTCAGTAAGTAATAAGACTAAATAATGGACTGAAAATAGTGACAACACACAGTTACAGTTCAATTATAATAATTACAACATAGGAAAATATGCATGCTTTCAAGTTCGACCATTAAGACCAAAACAATTAATTAATGTCAAGTTCAGTTGAAACAGGATATAATATCTCTCAGAAATTACATGGAAATGATATATGGAAGCTGAAGTACAACAGTAATGAAATCAAGTGAATAATCTCAGAGCAACACTCACTCAGTCCTCCCATTCACTCCAACCTCACAGTCACACATTCCTCATAGTCCCTCATTTCTCTCAATCGCTCGGCACTCGCGCTCGGCACTTGGCACTAACACTCAGTAGGTACCTGCGCTCACTGGGGGTGTGAACACACTCCGGAGGGCTCCTTCAGCCCAAGCGCTATAACAAGCCAATAATATCATAAATCAATAATACATATTACGGCGTGTAGATCGCTCCCACAAATATCCTCACAATCAGGCCCTCGACCTCACTCAGTCATCAATCTCTCTCTTTCGAGCTGTTAGTAATCAGGATGACCATCCCAAATAACAATGATGTAATGTATCAATAAAGAACAATAGAGAAGGAGATATAAAATGCAAGTAAAATTGTGACTAAGTACAAAATAACAATTTAGCAGATAATTCAACATGTACACGACCTCTGTGGGTCCCTATGGTGCCAACCCATAGTCTAAACATGATTTTAACATGATTTGCAGTTCAATATCTATAACACATGGAGAATACACGACTAACAACAGATTATTTGACTATATAGTTCCATGGAATTGACCAAGTCACAATTCCTACGGTTCACGCCCACACGCCCATCACCTAGCATGTGTGTCACCTCAAAACCAATCACATGACACATCATACGGGGTTTCACACCCTCAGAACCAAATTTAGAACTGCTACTTACCTCAAGCCTTGAAAATCTCTACTCCAATACACCTTTGCATCGCGAACCGACCTCCGAATTCCTCGAATCTAGCCACAAACAATTTGATTCAATCAACACAAGCTAAAGGAATCAATTCCATAAGAAAATACTAAGCTCTTAATCAAACGTCAAGAAGTCAACTCAAAAGCCGGCCCCCGGACCCATGTCCCGGAATCAGGTAAAAGTCAAAAAATCTAAACAACCATTCAACCACGAGTCCACCCATACCAAAATTTCTCAAATCAGACACCAAAATCTCGATAAAAACCTCAAAATTCGGCCACCCATACTAAGAATGTTTCTCCATTTCCCCCCAATTTTCCACTCTAAATCACTAATTTAATGATGAATCAAAGACATAATCATGAAAATTAACCAAAATAATGTAAGGATCACTTACCCCGATCACCCACTGGAAAATCTTTCCAAGAATTGCCTCCCACCGAGCTCCCAAAATCAGTTTTAGGTTATGAACTCAAACCCTCGTTTTTGAAATATTTAAATATACCCAGGTATACCTTCTTCTCGATCACGAAGCACAACCTTCACTGCCCCCAGAAACTCCTCTACGCGATCCCACAAGAACCCACACAAAAGCGAATCACACGCTTTTAGGCCTACGCGATCGCGGACGGCCCACACGTTCGCATAACACAACGCGCGTGAACCCCAGCTGCCTCACCTCCTCTTCGCGAACGCGACCTAGTCCACGCGTTCGCGATGCACTTTTCCCCCAATCTATGCGATCACATACTATAACTAGGGATTGAAAAACATCACAGCTGCTCCAACTAGCCTATGCAACCGTGGACCTTCCCACGCGATCGCGTATAAGGAAACCAGATCAATGCACCAGAGAATTTATGAAATTCTCTAAGTCCAAAAATTAATCCGTTAACCATCCGAAACTCACTTGAGGCCCCGGGACCTCAACCGAACATGCCAACAAGTCCTAAAAAATCATACAAACTTAGTTGAGCCTTCAAATCATATCAAACAATGCTAAAACCATGAATCACGCATCGATTTAAGCCTAATGAATTTTAAGCTTCTAGTTTCTACATTCGATGACAAAACCTATCAAATCACGTTCGATTGACCTCAAATTTTGCACACAAGTCAAAAAAGACACCATGGACTTATGCCAACTCCCGGAACCCAAATCCGAGCTCGGTAACCACAAAGACCACTTTTGATCAAACTTTCAAATTTCCAACTTTTGCCGTTTCAAGCCTAATTCAACTACGGACCTCCAAATCACTATCCGAACACGCACCTAAGTCCAAAATCACCTGAAGGAGCTAACTAAACCATCAAAAAGTCCATTCTGGAGTCGTTTACACGCAAGTCAACATCCGGTCAACCTTTCCATCTTAAGCTTCCAAACTTGAGGCTAAGTGTCTCAATTCATTCCAAAACCTCTCCTGACCCGAACCAGCAACCCCGATAAGTCACATAAAAACTGTAAAGAATAAAATGAGTAATATATAGGGGAACGGGGCTACAACTATCGAAACGACCGGCCAGGTCATTACATCTTCCCCCTCTTATATAAATGTTCGTCCTCGAACGCGTCAAGAAATGTACCTGGAGTATCAAATAGGCGTGGATATCTACTCCACATCTCCCGCTCGGTATCCGAGTAGCCTCCTCAACTGGCTGACCTCTCCACTACACCTTCACTGAAGCTAAGTCCTCTGACCTCAACTTTTGAACCTGCCGATTCAAAATGGCCAGTGGCTCCACATCATAAGTCAAATCACCATCCAACTGAACTGTGCAGAAATCAAAATCATGACACGGATTGCCGAAATACTTCCGGAGCATAGGAGCATGAAACACTAGATGCACACTCGACAAACTAAGTGGCAAAGAAAGATTGTAAGCCACCTCTCCGATCCTCTGAAGTACCTCAAACGGCCCAATATACTAAGGGCTCAACTTGAACTTCTTCCTAAACCTCATAACACCCTTCATGGGCGAAACCTTATGCAGTACCTTCTCCCTAACCATAAGAGCAACATCACAAACCTTCCTATCAGCGTAACTCTTCTGACTAGATTTCGCGATGCGAAGCCGATCCTGAATCAATTTAACCTTGTCCAAAGCATCCTGAACCAAGTCAGTACCCAATATCCTAGCCTCACCGTCTCTAACCAACCTACCGAAGATCGACACTGCCTCCAATACAAAGCATCGTACGGAGCCATCTGAATGCTCGACTAGTAGCTGTTGCTGTAGGCAAACTTTACGAGCGGCAGAAACCGGTCCCAAGAACCCCCGAAATCAATTACACAAGCGTGTAGCATGTCCTCTAATATCTGAATAGAACGCTCATATTTTCCGTCTGTATGAGGGTGAAATGTTGTACTAAACTTAACTTGGGCGCCCAACTCTCGATGCACGACTCTCCAAGGCTGTGATGTAAATTGCATGCCTCAATCTGAAATGATAGACACCGGCACACCGTGAAGGCGAACAATCTCGCGGGTGTAAATATCAGCGGACCGCTCTGAAGAATAAGTAGTCTCAACTGTAATGAAGCGTGTGGACTTGGTCAGATGATCCACAATCACCGAAATAACATCGAACATCCTCGAAGTCCGTGGGAGTCCAACTATGAAATCCATAGTGATCCACTCCCATTTCCACTCTGGAATCTCTAGCCTCTCAAGCAATCCACCTGGCCTCTGATGCTTATAATTCACCTGCTGACAACTTAGGCCCCAAGCTACAAACCCTACTATGTCTTTCTTCATTCTCCTCTACCAATAGTGCTGACTCAAGTCTTAGTACATCTTCGCGGCACCCGGATGAATGGAATACCGTGAACTGTGGGCCTCCTCAAGAACCAACTCACGTAGCCCATCTACATTGGGCACATAAATCAAATCCAACATCCTCAATAACCCATCATCCCCAATAGTAACATCTCTGGCATCACCGTGCTGAGTCGTGTCCTTCATACTGGCACTATCTGATACGATCAAATAAGGAAGACCGAGAAACCACACAAGCCTGAACGCGACCGGGCTTCGAAACATCTAATCTTATGAATTGGTTAGCCAAGGCCTGAACATCAACAGCAAGCGGTCTCTCACCAACACAAATGAATGCAAGGCTATACATACTCACCGTCTTCCTACTCAAGGCATGGGCCACCATATTGGCCTTCCCGGGGTGATACTGAATAGTAATATCATAGTCGTTTAGCAGCTCCAACCATCCCCGTTCCCTCAAATTTAGATCCTTTTGTTTGAACTAGTGATGGAGACTCTAATGATCCGTGAATACCTCACAAGACACACCGTAGAGATAATGCCTCCAAATCTTCAATGCGTGAACGATGGCAGCCAACTCGAAATCATGGACGGGGTAGTTCTTCTCATGTGGCTTCAATTGGAACGATGTGTAAGCAATCAATTTATCCTCCTGCATCAAGACACACCTAATACCAATCCGAGAAGCATCACAATACATCGTATAAAAGCTTGAAGCTGAAGAAAAAACTAGAACTAGAGTTGTGGCCAAGGCAATCTTGAGCTTCTCAAAGCTTTCTTCACACTCATCCGACCACCTGAAAGTAGCACCCTTTGGTTCAATTTGGTCAATGGCGATGCAATAGACATGAAACTCTCCATGAAGCGACGATAATAACCGGCCAAGGCGAGAAAGCACCAAATCTTCGTAGCTGAGGACGGGCTAGGCCAACTCTGAACCACCTATATCTTCTTTGGATTCACATGAATCCCCTCATTGGACACCACATGCGCCAAGAATTCCACCGAACTAAGCTAAAACACACACTTGGAAAACTTGGCGTACAACTTCTCCTCCCTCAACCGCTGCAACACAATCCTCAAATGCAGGTCATGCTCCTCCTGGCTACGAGAGTACATCAAGATATTATCAATGAATACTATGACAAACGAGTCGAGATAAGGCAGAAATACATTGTTCCTAAAATGCATGAAAATCGTTGGGGCGTTGGTCAGCCCAAAAGACATCACAAGGAACTCATAATGACCGTCACGAGTCTTGATTGCTCTATGTAGACTATCCGAGTCCCGAATCTTCAACTGGTGATAGTCATCCCTCAAGTCAATCTTAGAGAACACCCTCACTCACTGAAGCTGGTCAAATAGATCATCAATGCGTGGAAAAGGATATTTGTTCTTGGTTATAACAGCTGCCTGTAACCGATGCACATCCGCATAGTACCATCCTTCTTCTTCTTCACAAAGAGAACTGGTGCACCCCAAGGAGACACACTGGTTCTAATAAACTCCTTATCAAGAAGTTATTGAAGCTTCTCCTTCAATTCATTCACTCAGCTGGTGCCATACGATACGGTGGAATAGAAAGGGGCTGAGTGACCGGCACCAAGTCAATACCAAATTCAATATCCCTGTTGGGCGGCATGCCCAACAGGTGTGCGGAAACACATCCAGGAAGTCTTGCACCACCGGAACTGAGTCAATAGTAGGAGTATCAGCACCAACACCCTTCACAAAAGCTAAATAAGATAAATGAACAGATAAAACTAAGGACTCATAGGGCACACAGTCTAGAGAACCTCTCCATTCGATCCTTGGTAACCCCTGCATTGACAATGTTATGGTCTTAGTGTGACAATCCATAATAGAATGACATGGAGACAACCAATCCATAACCAAGATCACGTCAAAGTCAACCAGATTAAGAAATAATAGGTCAACTCTAGTCTCCAATCCCCTATAGTCACTAAATACGACCGATATACATGGTCCACAATAATAGCATCTCCCACTGGCGTAGATACATGAACAGATAAAACTAAGGACTCATAGGGCATATGCAGAAAATGAGCAAACTACGATGATACATACGAATAAGTGTAACTAGGATCAAATAATGTAGAAGTATCCCTTTGGTATACTGAAACAATACGTATATCACTGCATCTGAAGTAACAGCATCTGGACTGGAAGGAATAACATAGAATCGGGCCTGACCGCCACCTGATTGGCTTCCCCCTCTAGGGAGACCTATAGCTGTCTAGGGCCCACCCCAAGCTGGTTGGGCGGGTGGTGAAATAACTTGTGTAGAAGTCGCAACATAACTCCTCTACTGCACCGGACCTCTCGGGTGATGAGGACATTTCCTCCACATATGCCCAAACTCCCCGCACTCGAAGCAACTCCTCGAGATAGCTCCTAGAAGGAAATGTCATAGATGAACCCTGAACCGATGAAGCACGGGACAAACTCTGAGCTCGAAAGGAACTAAGAGATGACTGACCTAGATGAGCACTGGATGATGCACCACGATGAACTGGACGAGCCATCTGAGTGGGCCTATAGGGAAGATCCCTATTGTGGTATGACTTCCCTCCAGAAGGAACACCACCGAAACCACCCAAACCTCGAGGCTTGTTGGCCTCCCTCTCCTCACGCTCCTGAATACGGACCATCTGTATCTGCCGATCAATATCAACCATATCATTGAAAGTAGCACCAGATACCCTCTCTCGTGTCATAAGCAACCACGGCTGATACGTGAGGCCATCAATAAACCTCATAATCCTCTCCCTATCAGTGGGAAACAACAAACTGCGTGTCGATCCAACTCTAAAAACCTCATCTCGTACTGGGTCATAGACATTCCCTCCTAACGTATCTGCTCGGACTGTCTGTGTAGCTCCTCCCTACGAGACTACGACACGAACTTTTCAAAGAAGAGAAAGGAGAACTCCTGCCGTGAAAGTGGTGTTGCATTGACTGGTCTGCGCCTCTCATAAGCCTTCCACCATCTGAAGGCAGCCCTAGTAAACTGAAAAGTAGTAAACGAGACCCCACTGGTCTCCAGAATACCCGCCGTGCAAAGAATCCACTATTACTTATCCTAGAAGCCGCGGGCATCCTCTGACTCAGAGCCGCTAAATGATGAAGGTTGAAGCCTTCCAAATCTCCCTATTCTCCTCTACTCATCATCAGTCATAACGGGACACACCTGGGCTTGAGCAACTACAACCCATTGGGCTGGTAGTACCCCCGGTGTCTGAGGTCCCTGCATCACCTGCTTTGGCGTACGGGCGCCGGGAGTCTGAGTACCTACCCGACTTGAGAAATGGTTGTTGCGGCTGGAACAAAGACCGCCTGAGCAAGGCTAGGCACACCATTAGAATATGAGCCAAAGCCTCCTGAAGGCCTGAAATCACAATGGGCACAGTTGGTGCATGAGCTGGCCCCACTAGCTCAACCGTATATGGTACATGTTGTAGGCACTGCTCTAGATGTTGTACGAGCTGCACCTCTTCCCCTACCGCAGCTCTTACCCGACCTCGGCCTTTCATGGCCCTAGGCGCTGTTACTGGTGGCTTGCCCGTCCTATACGGTAGCACGTGTCCTCACCATCTTTGAGAGAATAGAATAATAGAAGTTTAGTTGTCGGAATTGACAAATCTACACGGCAAGAATACAAGAATGTGAAGTTACCTAAAGGTTCGACAACCTCTCAAAGATAAGTACAGACGTCTCTGTACCAATCCGCAAGACTTTATTAAACTTGCTCATGACTCATGAAACCTATGTAACCTAGGATCTGATACCAACTTGTCCCGATCCAAAAACATAGCCTGTCGTGATGGCGCCTAATGTAGTACTAGGAAAGCAGGCATTTCAAAATATTTCCAGCACTTTTAAATGAAAATGAGCTAAAATAATTTAAATAATTAAAGTTCTTATAAATTTGATAGAAAATGAAGACTCGACACGGAAATTGATAAAATCGACGTGTCATTGAGTACATGAGCATCTATACAACACAAGTCTGAGAACATTGTCTAAGAAAAATTGAAACCAAATACATAAAGCTGAAAAATTAGGAAAGAGAGTCAAGGTCTGTGACAAATGCTGGGCAGCTACCTCGAAATCTCCGAACGATCAAGTTGTGCAGAGAAATCAACACCCGCCATGTCCAGAAACACCTGGATCTACACACGAAGTGTAGGGTGTAGCGCGACTACAACTAACTTAGTAAGTAACAAGACTGAATAATGGAAAGAAAGTAGTGACGAGCTTCACAGTTATAGTCCAATTACATTATTTACAATATTGGAAGATAGGCATGCTTTCAAGTTTGACCATTAAGTACAAAACAGTTAATTCATGTCAAGTTCAGTTGAAACAGGATATAATATCTCTCAGAAATTACATAACAGTGATATATGCCAGCTGAAGTACAACAATAATGAAATCAAGTGCATAATCGCAGAGCAACAGTCTCTCAGTCCTTCCATTCACTCCAACCTCACAGTCACTTATTCCTCACATTCTCTCATTTCTCTCAGTCGCTCGACACAGGGCACCCGCACTCGACACTCGCATCAGTAGGTACCTGCGCTCACTGAGGGTGTGTAAAGACTGCGGAGGGGATCCTTCAGCCAGGCGCTATAACAAGCCAATCATGCCATAAATCAACAATACATGTTGCGGGGTGCAACCCACTCTCATAAATATCCTCACAATCAGACCATCGGCCTCACTCAGTCATCAATCTGTTTAGTCTCTCGGGCTCTCAGTAATCATGATAATTATCCTAAACAACAATGATGTTATTTATGAATAAAGAACAATAGAGACTGAGATATAATATGCAAGTGAAAGTGTGACTGAGTACAAAACAACAATTTCATAGATAATTAAACATCTACACGAGCTCTGTGGGTCTATACGGTGCCAAAAAATAGTCTAAGCATGATTTTTAACATGATTTTCAGTTCAATATCTATAACCCATGGAGAATACACGGGTAACAACAGATTATTCGACTACACAATTCCATGGAATTAACCAAGTCACAATTCCTACTGTGCACGCCCACACACCCATCACCTACCATGTGCGTCACCTCAAAACAATCACATGACACATAATACGAGGTTTCATACCCTCAAAACGTAATTTAGAACTGTTACTTACCTCAAACCGTACAAATCTCTACTCCAACACAACTTTGCCTCGCAAAACGACCTCTGAATGCCTCGAATCTAGCCACAAACAATTTAATACAATCAACACGAGCTAAAAGAACCAATTCCATAAGAAAATACAAAGCTCTTAATCAAAAGTCAAAAAGTCAACTCAAAAGTTAGCCCCGGGCCCACGTCTCGCAATTGGGTAAAAGTCACAAATCCGAACACCCGTTCAACCACGAGTCCACCCATACCAAAAAAATTACACAAATCCGATACCAAAATTTCAATCAAAACCTTAAAATTTGGCCTATGAATGTTTCTCTATTTTCCCTAATTTTCCACCCAAATAACTAATTTAATGATGAAATTAACGACATAATCATGGAATTAACCAAAACTAGGTAAGAATCACTTACGCTAATTGCCCACTTGAAAATATCTCCAATAATCGCCTCCCACAGAGCTCCCAAAATCAAATTTGTGTTATGAACTCAAACCCTCGTTTTTGAAAATTTTAAATATGCCCAGGTATACCATCTTCGCGATTGCGGGAAAATCTTCGCAATCGAGAATCACAACCTTCACTGACCCCATAAACTCCTCTACGCAACCACACAAAAACCCACAAGAATGCAAAACATAGAATTCCAAGGCCTACACGATCACGTATGGCCCACACGTTCGCATAACACAATGCACGTGAACCCCAGCTGCCTCACCTCCTCTTCGCGAACGCGGCCTAGCCCACGCGTTTGCGATGCACTATTCCCCCCAACCTACGTAATCACATACCATAATTGGCAATTGCACTGAACAAACATCACAACTGCTCCAACTAGTCTACGCGATCGTGGACCTTCCTTCACGATTGCGTATAAGGAAACCCGATCACTGCACTAGAAAATTCTAAAAATTCTCTAAGTCCAAAAATTGATCTGTTAACCATCTGAAACTCACCCGAGGCATCCAGAACTCAACCGAAAGTACCAACAAGTACTAAAACATCATACGAAATTAGTCAAGTCTTCAAATCACATCAAACAACACTAAAACCACAAATCGCGCATCGATTCAAGCCTAATGATCTTTGAACTTCTAATTTCTACATTTGATGCCGAAACCTATCAGATCACGTCCGATTGACCTCAAAATTTTCACACAAGTCACAAATGACACCACGGACCTACTCCAACTCCCGGAGCCCGGTAACGATAAAGTCCACTCTCGGTCAAACTTCCAAATTCTAACTTTCGTCATTTCAAGCCTTATTCAACTACAGACCTCCAAATCACTATCCGAACACGCGCCTAAGTCCAAAATCAACCTTATGAGCTAACGGACTCATCAAAACTTCATTCCAGAGTAGTTTATACAGAAATCAACATCCGGTCAACCCTTCCAACTTAAGCTTCCAACCTTGAGACTAAGTGTATGAATTCATCCTGAAACCTTTCTGGAACCAAACCAACAACCCCGACAAGTCATATAAAAATTGTAAAGCATAAAATGAGCAGTAAATGGGGAAACAAGTCTACAACCCTTGAAACGACTGGTCGGTTTTCGTTACATATATGCTTATTTTTGCTATCATGCCTCATTATTTCCATGTTTTCTCTATGTGTATGACTACTTGTGCTGCTATTCAGGCTAGAAATTTAAGGTTATTGCTTATTTATCATGATAGGGATATTCTCAGTCATGATGTTACATTCGCGTATTATATCTCTGTCTCTATGTACTATTTACATGTTAACTCACATTATATGATGCCCTTATCTGTGTGACACAATTTGATATTAGTACTATGAGACGTGAATAATTGAGACTTGATCGGTTGATAACTGTACTTGGGCCATATAGCCGATTTGTTATTAAACATGAGGTGACGCGTATGCCAAGCCCCACATTAGTCTCAGTTGTATTGATTATGAGGTGACGCGTGCGCCAGACCCCATATTGGGCTAAGTGATATTTATTTTGTACTTAGATCTGATTAGAGCTTGGGCAAGGACCCGCCTCTCGTGAGTCAGGTATTTACCGTGGGTGCAGGCACATGGTCTTATATGTGCTTGGTGAGGAACTTCTGTCAGGAACCCATACAGTGGTGAGTATTTTTGTGTATGATTATTGAAGGACAACTGTATCAAGCACTATACATGTGCTAAGATTGGATATAATTGATTATTTAACTGCAATATTGCTAATTCTAGTATATACACTTTCCATGCAGATATAGAATTATGTTTCTTCCCTCACGCTTGTTGATACTTGATGCCCATATTTGATGTGTTGAACTTGGAATCACAATAAGCTATCACACACCATGCTTAGATGATTTCTGTGGAAAAAATGATGTCTTAACTGTTATTCTTGAAAAACATGCTTATTGCCTTTCTTATTGTAAGAAGTTTGAATTTAATATTGTTTGAGCTATTGTTTCCTTTTGTCGTTATTATAGACTTGTTTTTTATATTGGCTGTTGAAAATGAATATTGTACCTTGCCAAGCTTGTCACTACTTTCAGCCCAAGATTAGTCATTTTATGTATTAAGTACATGGAGTCGGTTGTACTCATACTATACTCTGCATTTTATGTACATATCAAGGTACTACTGAGAGGGGTGATTGCTAGAGAGGGGAACCAGTATCAGCTTTTGGAGATTTTGAGATAGCTGCTATTTTCATTCGCAGGTCTTGAAGTCCCTTTTCTCTTAGTTTATGTCATTATTATTCTATCTTTTAGAAAATTCTGTATTTTGCGATCCAACTCTGTATTTATATTTAATGTTGTCTTGCCTAACAAGCAGTTTTAGGCATCATCACGACTCTTGTGAGATTTTTGGATCGTAATAAGTTGGTATCAAAGAATTAGGTTGCTTAAGCCTCATGATTCATAAGAAAGTCTAGTAAATACTTGCAGATTAGTACGATGATGTCTGTTTTTATCTTCGAGAGTCTACATGCATGTTAGGAAAACTTCTCTTTCTTTCATTATCTGTTATGCAGACTTGTTTATCCGTAAGTCTGAATCGTTGCTTGTTTTCTATTCTCTCACAGATGGTAAGGAGAAGATCGTCGGGTGTAGCTGAGCAAGAGCTACCCAAGGCTAGGACTGTGAGAGGCTAGGGTCGAGGTAGAGGTATGGGCGGAGCATGCCCCGTAGCCAAAGCCTCTACTTGAGCAGCTACTGTTGAGCCACCAGTAGTTCCTGTTGATGAGCAGGTTTAGGATTATGTGGAGCCTGAGGTACCAGCTCAGGTTCCCAGGGGCTATTTTTCTTGCCAGTTTTTCAGGATGACTTGATCTGCATGGTTGGTTTGTTCGAGAGTTTGTCTCAAGCCGAGGGATTTCCTACTGTACCAGCTACCTCCCAAGAAGAAGGCAGAGCGCAGATTACAGCTACCCGTACCCAGAGCAGGTAGCCCATGGTTATTAGACTCCTGCACTGATACCAGTTAGGAGAGTTTAGCTTACTATCACATGCAACCTGAGAATAGGCCCGTGATGTTAGCTGTTGAGCTGGAGAGGTTAGATAAGTTCATGAACGTCCTCGTCACTTCAGTGATATTCCTTTTGAGGATGCTCATGGATTCTTGGATCGTTATCATGAGATTCTACAAAATTTGGGACTAGTTGAGTCCAATGGATTTGACTTCACTTCCTTCAAGATGCAGGGTCCAGCCAAGAGGTGTATGAGATTGATCGACCAACAGGATCACCTCCTCTTACATAGGCTCAGTTCTCCAAGGTCTTTCTTTGGATCAGTTTGTGGCACGCACCAGGAGAGAGGAGCTGAGGACGCAGTTTGAGTATTCTTCAGCAGAGCCATATGTAAGTTACTTAGTATGAGATGATGTTTACAAAGTTATCACATAACACTAATATTTTGAATCCCATTGAAGAGGAGAGAGTATATTTATTGAGGGTATTCACCATAATATCCGCCATGCTATGGCCAGAGAGACCGAGATTGAAACTTTATTTCACCAGGTTGTGGAGATAGCGCATTCATAGTGAGGATAGGGAGATCACACAGGGTAGGGAGAAGAGGTCCCGACATTCAAGTAGCTTACATGGTGCCTCGTTTGGAGGTAGAGGTCGATTTGGGAGAGGCCATTCTAGCAGGACATCCTATCATTCACCACTACTCAATCGATGAGCTTCTATGTAGTCTTTATTCAGTGCACGTATAGTGTACAGTTCTTACCGCGCTCTATCTGTTCAGGGTTTGTCGGTTCCAGGTTCTTCTAGTGCCTATTCTGGTTCATGGAGTCTGACTCAGGCCCCACATACATTTTCAATTAGTGATTATCATGAGTGTGGTGAGTTGGTGAAGTTCAGGAAATACTTTGTCATTAAAGAGGTCCAATGCAGTAGGGAGCTCAGACTATGATTACCGCAACGGTTGCTACCCCACCCACTCAGCCAGCTCGGGTTGGAGGTCATCTAGGATGTGGTCTTCCTAGAGGGTGAGCTCAGTCCAGTAAAGAAATGGCCAATTCTTTGTGTTCCCAAGGAGGATTAAGGTAGGGGTGGGCGTTTCGGTCGGTTCGGTTCGATTTAAAGAAATTCAATTCGGTTATTTGGTTTTCGGTTTTGTAAAAGTAGTAACCGAAATCGAAATGAAATAAGTTCGATTCAGTTCGGTTTTCTAATTTTAGTTTGGTTTATTTCGAATCAGTTTTCGGTTTGAACATTATCATATTGGTCTCCTTCTATGTAATAATAGGACTGGCGAATTTGTTGTTTTTTTCCAAAACTTTTGACTTCTTGGAAGTACCGTGTTAATAAAAAAACAGACTAAGCATTTCACACTATTATGAATCATAAAATTCAAACAGAATGCAAATTACAACCCTGTGTGAAATCCTCCAGGTATACTATCATATATGCTATTGTAGTTTAATAGAGTGAAAGTTTTTAATATTAGAAAGCTGATGGACTTACTTATTTGGGTTGGGTATTTTATGGATTGGGCCTAATAGGATTAATTTATTACTTATGGGCATAGCCTGTATATAACTTAAAGAATCTATATGCTAATAATTCCTCTTTTTGGCTAACCGAACAAAATAAATTAATAATCAAAAATCGAAATTTTAAATTTTTAAACTGAAATCGACCGAAAAAATTGAATAATCGAAATCGGAATAAAAATATTTTCGGTTCGGTTGGTTTCTTTGGTTCTGATGGAAATATGCCCACCCCTAGACCTAGGCCATTGTTTCTGATGCAGTTATTATTGGTATTATTTCTATGTGCCACAAGGATGCTTCAGTATTGTTTGATCGTGGTTCTACTTATTCATATGTGTCATCATACTTTGCTTCTTGTATTGATATGCCTCGTGGTTCTCTTGACGCTCATGTGCATGTGCCTACACCTGTTGGTGATTCTAATTTGGTTGATCAAGTTTATCGGTTGTGTGTGGTGATTATTTGTGATTTTAAAATGAGGGCAGACTTCCTAATGTTAGATATGGTGGATTTCGATGTGATATTGGGTATGGATTGGCTATGTCCCTACAATGTTACTCTTAATTTTCACACTAAGACCGTGAAGTTGGCGATGCCGATGTCGCCAATGTTGGAGTGGAAGGGTTCTCTTGGTTGCACTCCTAGAAGAGTGATCTTATTCTTGAAGGCTTATTTAGATGGTTAAGAAGTAAGTTTTATCGTATTTAGCCTTTGTTGGAGATTTTAGTGTTGATACTCCTACTATTGAGTCAGTTCCATAGTGAGAAAGTTTCCTGATGTATTTTCTGCAGACCAACCGAGCATTCCACCAGATAGGGATATTGATTTCGGCGTTAATATGGCACCGGGCATGTATACCTGTATTCCTCCATATCATATGGCTCCACTGGAGTTGAAGGAATTGAATGAATAGTTACAGGAGTTGTTGGATAATGGGTTCATTAGGCCTAGTGTTTCACCTTGGGGTACACCAGTAATTTGTTAAGAAAAATGATAGTTCTATGAGACTGTGTATTGATTATCGGTAGTTGAACAAGGTGACCATCAAGAATAAGTATCCACTGTCGTGCATTGATGATTTGTTCGATCATCTTCAGGGCTCTAGGGTGTTCGCGAAGATTGACTTGAGGTCGGGATATCACCAGTTGAAGATCGGGTCTTCAGACATTCCTAAGACTGCCTTCTAGACTCGTTATGGGCAGTGTGAATTTTTGGTGATGTCATTAAGGTTAACCAATACCCCAACAACTACCATGGATTTGATGAGCAGTGTGTTCCAACACTATTTGGATTATTTTGTCATTATGTTCATTAATGATATATTGGTGTATTCCCGTAGTAGAGAGGAGCATGAGAAGCATTTGAGGATTGTGTTAAGAATCTATATCATAAGTTTTCCAAGTGGAAGTTTTGGTTGGACTTGACAGAATTATTGGGTCATGTGGTATCTATTGATGGTATCAAGGTGGACTGAATAAGATTGAAGCAATTTAGAGTTGGACAAGACCTTCTACCGCTACAGAGATCATGAGCTTTTTAGTTTTGGCTAGTTACTATTGTTGATTTGTAGTGCTATTGCAGCCCATTGACAAAGTTGACTTAGAAGGGTGATCCATTTAGGTGGTTGGATAAGTGTTATGAGATCTTTCAGAAGCTCAAGATGTCTTTGACTACACCTCCAGTGTTGATTTTTCCTTCAGGACTGGGGTTATATACGATTGATTGTGATGTTTCACATGTCTGCATTAGGTGTGTGTTAATGCAGGACGATAGGGTGATTTCCTACGTGTCTCTCCAGTTGAAGCCCCATGAGAAGAACTATCCAGTGTATGATTCATAGTTAGCAGCTATTGTACACACGCTCAAGATTTGGAGGCATTACTTATATGACCTCTCTTGTGAGGTGTATACGGATCATTGGAGTCTGAAGCATCTGTTTAAACAGAAGGACTTGAACTTGAGGCAGTGGAGATGGTTGGAGCTATTGAGGGCTATGATGTCACCATTCTATATCATCCGAGGGAGGCCAATGTGGTAGCAGATGCCTTGAGTAGAAAGGCAGAGAGTATGGCGAGTTTAGCATTTATTCCAGTTAGGGAGAAGCCTTTGGCTATGGATGTTCAGGCTTTGGCCAACAGATTCTTGAGATTGGATATATCGTAGCCTAGTAGAGTCATTTCATGTGTTTGTATCTCAGTCATCTTTGTTTGTGTACCTTTTTCTATCGTCTTGAATTGCATCACTCAGTTAACTTCGAATTTCAGGGGAGTGGTTCAGTGTAAGCACGCATATCGAGTTGAGTACCGCATTAACTCTCAGACGGATGGCCAGTCCGAGTAGACCATTCAGATTTTGGAGGATATGTTGAGGGCTTGTGTCATAGATTTCATAGGCTAGTGGGATAAGTTTCTTCCATTAGCGGTGTTCTCGTACAACAACAACTATTAGTCGAGTAGCCAGATGGCTCAGTATGAGGCATTATATGGGAGGTGATGCCATCCTCCAGCTTTTTGGTTTGAGCCTCACGAGACTAGGCTATTTTGCACAAATTTGGTTCGTGATGCTTTAGATAAGGTGATATTGATTAAGGAGTGGCTTCATAAAACACAGTGTAGGCATAAGATTTATGCTGATAGGAAGGTTCGGATGTGACTGTCAAGGAGGGTGAGAAGGTTCTTCTCAGAGTGTTACCTATGAAGGGCATGATGATGTTTGGGAAGAAGGGAAAGCTGATCCCTCGGTATATTGGCCCATCTGAGGTGTTAGGGAGAGTGGACGAGGTGGTCTACAGACTTTCTTTGCCACCCAGCTTATCAGGAGTCCATCTGATATTTCATGTTTGCATGCTTTGGAAATACTGTTAGGATCCGTCACATGTGTTGGATTTCTGCTCGATGCAGTTGGACAAGTATTTGACTTATGATGAGGAGCTGATGTCTATTTTGGACAAGTAGGTTCAAAAGTTGAGGTCGAAGAATATTGCATTAGTGAAAGTTTAGTAGAGAGGTCAATTGGCCTAGGAGGCGACTTGGAAGATCGAGCATGTTACGCAGAGCTGATATCCTCACCTTTTTTATTTCCCAAGTATGATTCTCAACCCATTCGAGGACGAACTGTTATTTACGAGGGGAAGAATGTAAGAACCCGATCATTTTTTGTATTTGAGCCTTGTTACCCTATTTGATGCTTCTTGTGCATATGTTTGTTGCTTTGTGACTTGCAGGGATGGCTGGTTTGGTTTTGAGGAGGTACTGGAATGAGTTGGAACACTTAGCTCCATGGTTGGAGGCTTAGATTATAAGAGTTGACCTAGGTTTTGAATTGTTGTAAACGACCCTGGATTCGTGTTTTGTTGGTTCCTATTGGTTCACGCGCCTTGAGTTAAGTAACTTGTCTAAACATAGTTTGAGGGTAATTTCCCCATTGGCTTGACTATTTGAGAGATATTGGAGGTGACGCACGTTCTAGGTGACGGGAGTATGTGCGTACACTAGGGTTATTCATGATCTAGGTAGACCTTACGCTATTATATGCCTTGTTTTGTTATCTTGCCCTGTTATTTACATGTTTTCTCTACTTGTATGAATAGTTGAGCTATTATTCAGACTAGAAATCATGTCTAGGCTATGTGCTTATCTGTTTGAGAAATCACAGGGCTGTTCTTGCTATATTGAGTTGTTTGCCTTAATTGTAGTCATATTTTGAGTCATGATTTTACATTTGCATATTATATCTCTATCTCTATATTCTCTTTACATTTAACTCACATCATGTTATGCCCTTATATGTGTGACACAGTTTGAGTTGAGTACTCTCAGATGTGAATATTTGAGACTTGAGCGGTTGATGACTATACTTGGGAGATAGAGTCGATTTGGTATTGATTATGAGGTGACATGTATGCCATGCCCCGTATTGGGCTGAGTGGTATAATTATAAGGTGACACATGCGCCAGGACCCATATTGGACCAACTGATATTGATCATTGACTTAGATCTGAACAGCGCTTGGGCAAGTACCCACCCCGCCAGAGTCAGGTATTAACTATTAGCACAGGCATAGGGTCACATATGTGCTTGGTGAAGGGCTTATGTCAAGCGCCCTTACAATGCTTACTGTTGTTATGTGTGATGATTGAAGGGAAATTTTGCCTAGCACTATACATGTTCTAAGATTAGATATAGTTGATGATTTAACTATGATATTGTTGATTCTGGCATGTACACTTTCCATGAAGGTAGTGAATTATGTTTCTTGAGTCTCGCTTATTGATTCTTAATTCCTATATTTGATGTGTTGAACTTGGGATCACAATAAACTTATAAACACCATGCTTAGGTGATTTCTATAGAAGAATTCATGCCTTAACTATTGTTCTTGAAAAAAGATGCTTATTTCCTTTCTTATTGTGAAAGGTTTGAATTTAATATTATTTGAGCTATTGTTTCCGTTTGTCGTTATTATACACATGTTATTGATATCTGCTGTTAAAAATGACTATTGGACCTTTCCAAGATCGTCATTGATTTCAACCCGAGGTTAGGCTTATTACTTACTAAGTACATGGGGTTGATTGTACTAATATTATACTCTGCACTTTATGTGATCATCCAGGTGCAACTGAGAGGGGTGATTGCTAAAGAGGGGAATCGATATCAACTTTTGGATATTTGAGGTAGTTGTTGTTTTCGTTCGCAATCCTTGAAGTCCCTTTTCTCTTAATTTATGTCCTTACTGTTCTATCTTTTAGATAGTTTTGTATTTTTTGATCCGGCTATGTATTTATATTCTATAGCACTCGTGTACTTAGTGACACCAGGTCACGGGATGGTTATAGTTGTATTATTACTATTGACTTTAGTTATTTTGACTATTATATTGAGTCTATATAATAGTATTGTTTGAGTTTATTGCTGCTTATTTATTTTTGGCTTTGCCAGCAAGTGGGGTTAGATGTTTTCACAGCTCCGGTGAGATTCTTGGGTCGTTACAACTGACTTCGAGGATGATGCGGGGAATGAAATTGCTGGATGCATTATGTACTAAACGTATGGGCATATGAATATCTTGGAATGATTTAGTTTTTATATTCATTGCAGACGTAGTGTGCAAGGAAAATGGGTTCACTCGGTTACTTAAAGATGGGGTTGCTTATGGAATATTTGTGTGTTGGTGGAGCACAAGTCGTTTGTCATATATTGGTTGTGTTTGGAAGATTAGAGAAGGGTGAATGACTCTCGAAGGTTCTAATGGGTTGAAAATTCATATGTGGTGTTTAAGGTTCCAGGATTTGTGTATGGCTAAGATCTGAGACTTGCATTGGATGGTGCAAACACTTGCGGTATTTCTATATCATCATTGATTCTAGATTTTAGTATTTGAGAGAGAAAAGAAATAGGTTCAAATTCATAGAAGGTCACTTTAGAGCGGGCATCATGGTTTGTGGTACTATTGGGTTCTTAAGAGGGAAAACAATGGCTCATGGACCTTAGGACGACGTGGTTCATATTAGGGTCTCTTGGGATGATCATTGATTGAGGACCATAGTGTACTGGCAAAGAGATGTGTTATCTTGGAAGGAATTCAAGAGGAACTCGAAGAAATGGGTTAGCCTTGTAGTGGTTTGGATTAGTATATTAATTGAAATGATTGGCTCCTTTGGAAAGGCAAGGCTTTACAGGTGTTTTCTTGTAATATTTTTGAGTTTGGAGATTTGTGTGACTTGGTTGAATTAGAGGGAATCAGTTTGATGGTTTGGTTATGTGAAAATAGTTATCGAAAGCCCATAATGGATTTAATCACGTCTCAAGGTTGATGTCTTCTATAAGTGTGGAAGGTTTGCTTCATGTTATGATGTTCTCCGGGAATGAGATCAGTGAAATGTTTTTGGTTGATGGATTGTCCATCCTACTTGTGCTTCAGAGTTCATAATGGGATTCTATGTTTTCATATGATAGCATGATAGATACGGTGCATTGCATGAGATTGTGATTTGCAAGTACAAGGTTGCAGCTCAGTTTTGAAGGGAAGGTCATGTAATGACCCGGCTGATCGTTTTGTGTATTTGAGCCTCGTTTCCCTGTTTAGTGCTTCCGTATGTGTATTTGTTATTATGTGACTTGCGGGGATAGTTGGTTTGGTTTCGGAAAGGTTTTGGGATGAATTGGAACAGTTAGTTCCGAGGTTGGAATCTTAAGTTATAAGATTTGACCAAGATTTGAATTTTGTATAACCGACCTTGGAATGGTATTTTGATGATTCCAATAGGTTTTTATGGTGATTTTGGACTTAGGCGTATGTCCGTATTTGGAGGTTCCTAAGTTGTTTTGACTCTATTTGGTGAAAATATGGAAATTGGAAGGTTTAGAAGGTTCATATGTTTGACCGGGAGTTAACTTTGATGCTACCGGGTTTGGACTATTGTTCCAAGAGTTTAAAAAGATTCTTTATGTCATTTGGTACTTGTGTAAAAAATTTGGGGAATTCCGAGTTGGTTAGACGTGGTTCGACATGAGTTTTGAAATTTGGAAGTTGATTAGTTATTAAGCTTGAATTGAGGTGCGTTTTGATGTTTTGATGTTACTATGTATGATTTGAGAACTCGAGCAGGTTAGTATCATGTTTTGGGAGTGGCTGGTATGTTTGGACGAGGTCCCGAGGGGCTTGGCAGTGTTTCAGATGGATTTTGAATTATTTTGGGCAGTTAAGTTTTGTCCTTCGCATTTGCGAATAGGGAGTCGCGTTCACAAAGTGTGGGAGTTGTTGGTCTTCATGTTCGTGGGTGAAGAGCTCGCATTCGTGTAGTGGAGAGCCTAGCTGGGAGCCGGCTCATTATTTCATATTTTGAGTCCTAGACTTGAAGATGGGAGATTTTTTAAGGGGATTTTCACACAAGGCAATAGGATAAGTGATTTCTGTTTGATTTTAATGTTATATCATGTTTAACAATTATACATATAGATTATGGGATTTAAAGGTGAAATTTGGAATTTTGACTATGATATCGGAGACTGAAAAGTGGAGATTTGTACCTCGATTTGGAGTCGGATTTGGATGAAACTTTTATATTTGGACACGTATTCAAATGGGTAGTTGATTTTTGTCACTTTTGCGAGGTCCGAGAAATGAGCCCGGTTTGCAATTTGATAAAGATTAGGGTTTTATTACTTGGAATGGACTTTTATAGTCGTGTTTGATGTTATTGAGTTGTTTTTTACTATATTTGAGTTGTTTGAAGGTTGATTCACATGGGAATGGCTTTTTGGAGTATTGATTCATGCGCTTTGAGCTAAGTAACCAGTTTAAACATGGTTTGAGGGAAATTTCCCCTTTGGATGTGATATTTGAGATGCGTTGGGGGTGGTGCACATGCTAGGTGACGGACGTATGTGCATACAGCGGGTTGTTCATGATCGGGGTAGACCTTAGGTTATTATGTACCTTATTTTGCTATCATGCCCCGTCATTTTCGTGTTTTCTCTACTTTATGACTACCTGAGCTATTATTCATGCTAGAAATCATGTCTAGGTTATGTGCTTATCTGTTTGAGACATGATAGGGCTATTCTTACTATACTGAGTTGTTTGCTTTGATTGTAGCCATTTCTCAGTCATGATATTACACCATGTATTATATCTTTGTCTCTATACATTCTTATATGTTATCTCACATGCTGGTTATGCCCTTATATGTTTAACATGATTTGAGCTGAGTTCTGTGAGATGTGATATATAAACTTCAAACATATGATGTATTTATTGGCTCATGGATTGTATTACAAATCCTTCGGATAGTTGTGTTGACTTCTTTTGTTGTTTCATTAATAATACCAGTGATTTCTCATTATAGTTGTACATTATATTATCTGGCTTACCTAGCAGGATGGGTTAGGTGCCATGACGACTTGGTGAGATTTTGGGTCGTAATAGTACTAGGCGTGCAAGCTATATTTTCTAACAGTTTCTAAATTAAACATTATGATATTTTTTAGGACTGACTAAAAAGGGAAAACTGCCCCACAAATTACAGTAATATAATGAGATGCTTTAGTAAAGAAAAAATCCTCTTGTAATTTGATATACACTCTATTGTAGTTGGTATTCACTAAACCCACTATCTCAAGTTATTTTTAAATTTTTACTTTTCAAATAGTCAATTGATAAATCCTAGTAATGAATCAAATTTTGATAAATTAGTCATCCAAAACTATCATGACCCAATATCCAACTACGACGTCGTAACGGCGCCTAACACCGCTTGCTAGGCTAGCCGATAATTAACCAAAATAAAGGAACAAAACTAGGCATTTAACATCAATATAACCTAAATAGAGAGCAAAATCTCCTATAAGATAGTACGTCTAAAGAAATACGAATGTCATAAATACCTTCCAAGATTGGTGTCGCCGAGTACATGAGCTCTATGGAGTGCTAAATGCACGGTCTGAAAAGAATACAATACTATTTGATAAAATTAAACATTAATAGAAATGATGGAAAAGTAACTTCAAGGTATGTGGACGAGAATGCAGGACTACCTCGAGTCTTCATGTAGTTCAAGATATACTCCTCTGTGAACACCACTAGGACCAATGTCAGAATCTACACAAGAAATGTCGAAATATAGTATGAGTACAACCGACCCAATATACTCGGTAAGTGTCGAGCCTAACCTCGATGAGGTAGTGACGAGGCTATGAGCAGATGCCCACTTTATAAACCTATGCAATTAATAAGCAAAAGAATTAACTAGAGAATAACAAGATACATAATAAGAGAAATAATAAGAGGAAGCACGCGAGATAAGGAAATGATAAACTAAGGAAATAATCATAATATTTCTCAAAATGTCACAACCAAACATGTCTCCACAACTCAAGTCCAAAAGAATAAAACCATAACCACAATACATCATAGCCAAGTCTACAAATCCACAAAAACAAAGGAATGAGTACAAGACATCATACCAAATAGCACGGAAACACCCGTCATACATATATCCCTTAACTTTACTGTACGAAAGCACCATCATGCAATATCTCTCAATCTCACAGCAGGATAGCACCCATCGTGCAATATCTCTCAACCTCACAGCACGAAAACACCCATAGTGTGTGTCACTCACCCTCATAGCACGGAAACACTCGCCATGCATATCACTCATTCTAACAACACGAAAACACTCGTTGTGCATAATCACTCATCCTCACCAAGAATATATGAATCAGTATGAAGCAAAGTGAGAAGCATAAATAACATGAAGGAGAGTTATTCAGCGTAATGTACCGTGTAAAAGATAAACATTACCTTTGCATCAACAGATGAATCAACGAATCAAGAACCATAATGCTCAATTATTTCAACCAAGCTTAATATAGTTACTAGTATGTGTAACACTATACAAGTAATCCAACAAAGTATCTAAATCATAGGAGCAATAACACATAAACAAAATACGACCAGAATAAGGCTAATTCTGCCTACACGATTCATCCATGACAGACACATATGCACTCCTCATCTTGCATATATGTCATTCCCAACACATATAGCACATCGTGAATAGATCCAAACACACCTAATTCCATCAAATCAAGGTTAAAAAATACACTTGCCTTTTTTTGGGACAAATCAACTCTCCAAAACCGTTTCCCTTTGTACAAGCCTCCAAACAACTCAAATCTAGTCAATTAATACTCAAATAAGTCAAAATTATCTTTAAACACTATACTAGTATAAAAAGGTTCAATCTTTATCATAGTTTGAAAGTTCAATAAAAGTCAACCCGGGCCCACATGGTCGAAGTCCAAAACTAAGACCAATTCCCGATTAAACATTCTTCCCCGAGTCTTTATTTCTAATTTATATCAAAATCGGACTACAAATCGAGCTTCAATCCCCAACATTAACTCTCTTAAGTTCTACCCTAAAACCCTAATCTTTACACTTTAAAACTCTAGATTTAGGGATGAGAATCTATGGAAAATAAAACAAAACTAGATTACAATTAATACCTTTGATGTTGGGGTGAAAATCCTCTCTAGATCTCCTCAATGCATGATCTAGGTCTAAAAAATTGTGAAAAGTGGTTAAATCCTGATTTTCAGCCCTTTTATATACCTAGGCGTCACGTTCTCTTCGCGTTTGCGATGCACCTTTCGCGTTTGCGAAGGCATAGTCAACAGACTATCACATTTGTGAAGGATGATTCATATTCAGGAAGGTTGTCCCCCCACCCCCCCAAGCCTCCATGTTCGCGGTCCCCAGCTGATGGTAGGCTATAATCTCATGTTTTAGTCGATTATTACATTCCAATTTACTGCACTTCAGTTGAGTTTGAGCTTTATTCACTAGTGTTTTGCACTGATTGTGTGTTTTATGCCTTGTCGGAGTGATTCCGCTATGTAGATGTTATGGAATGAATTCAAGTGATTTGAGCTTTGAAGTCTGAGTAAAAGACCAGGGATTTAAGCCGGATCATGTTCAGGGATCAACGAGTGATAGTAAAGAACGAATGAAGAATCGAGCAGGCATATTGTGCACTGTCTAGTAAAATACACATAAATTTACTCTCAAAACTCCGTTTACACTCCATAATATATAGTTGAAAAGTGCGCGGCCATGGTCTGAAAGGAATACAGTACTATTTGATAAAATTAAACATTAATAGAAATGATGGAAAAGTGACTTCAAGGTATGCGGACGAGAATGCAGCACTACCTCGAGTCTTCCTGAAGTTTAAGCTATACTCCTCTGTGAAAACCACTAGGACCAATGTCATAATCTACACAAGAAATGTCGAAGTACAGTATGAGTATAACCGAACCAATATACTCTGTAAGTGTCGAGTCTAACCTCGATGAGGAAGTGACGAAGCTATGAGCAGATACCCACTTTATAAACCTATGCAATTAATAAGCAAAAGAATGAACTAGAGAATAACAAGATACATAATAAGAGAAATAATAAGAGGAAGCACGCGAGATAAGGAAATGATCAACTAAGGAAATAATCATAATATTTCTCAAAATGTCACAACCAAACATGTCTCCACAACTCAAGTCCAAACGAATAAAATCATAACCACAATACAACATAGCCGAGTCTACAAATCCCCAAAAACAAAGGAATGAGTACAAGACATCATACCAAATAGCACGGAAACACCCGTCATATATATATATCCCTTAAATTTACTGTACGAAAGCACCATCATGAAATATCACTCAATCTCACAGAAGGAAAGCACCCATCGTAAAATATCTCTCAACCTCAAAGCACGAAAACAGCCATTGTGCGTGTCACTCATCCTAATAGCACGGAAACACTTGCCATGCATATCACTGATTCTCACAACACTGAAACAATCGTTGTGCATAATCACTCATCCTCACCAAGCATATATGAATCGGTATCAAGAAAAGTGAGAAGCATAAATAACATGAAGGAGAGTTATTAAGCATAATGTACCGTGTAAAAGATAATCATTACTTTTGCATCAATAGATGAATCAACGAATCAAGAACTGTAATGGTCAATTATTTCAACCAAGCTTAATATAGTTACTAGTACGTGTAAGACTATACAAGTAATCCAACAAAGTATCTAAATCATAGGAGCAATAACACATAAACAAAATACGACATGAATAAGGCTAATTCTACCTACATGATTCAGCCATGAAAGACGCATATGCACTCCTCGTATTGCATATATTTTGTTCCCAACAAATATAGCACATCGTAAATAGATCCAAACACACCTAATTCCCTCAAATCAAGGTTAACAAAGACACTGCCTTTTTTCGGGACAAATCAAATCTCCAAAACCGTTTTCCCTTTGTACAAGCCTCCAAACAACTCAAATCTAGTCAGTTAATACTCAAATAAGCCAAAATAAGCTTTAAATACTATACTAGTATAAAAAAGGTTCAATCTTTATCATAGTTGAAAATTTCAATAAAAAGTCAACCTGGGCCCACATGGTCGAAGTCCAAAACTAAGACCAATTACCGATTAAACATTCTTCCCCGAGTCCGTATTTCTAATTTATATCAAAATCAGACTACAAATCGAGCTTCAATCCCCAACATTAACTCTCTTAAGTGCTACCCTAAAACCCTAATTTTTACACTTTAAAACTCTAGATTTAGGGATGAGAATTTATGGAAAATATGAAAATAAAACAAAAATAGATTAAAATTAATACTGTTGATGTTGGGGTGAAAATCCTCTCTAGTTCTCCTCAATCCATGATCTAGGTCTAAAAATTTGTGAAAAGTGGTTAAATCCTGATTTTCAGCCCTTTATATACCTATGCGCCAGGTTCTCTTCGCGTTCGTGATGCACCTTTCGCGTTTGTGAAGGCATAGTCAACAGACTATCACATTTGTGAAGGCTGCTTCGCATTCAGGAAGGTTGCCCCCCCCCCATGTCTCCACGTTCGCGGTCCCCAACTGATGGTAGGTTATAATATCATGTTTTAGTCGATTATTACATTCCAATTTACTGCACTTCAGTTGAGTTTGAGCTTTAATCACTAGTGTTTTGCACTAATTGTGTGTTTTATACCTTATAGGAGTGATTATGCTATGAAGATGTTATGGAATTAATTCAAGTGATTTGGAGCTTTGAAGTCTGAGAAAAGGCCCAGCGAATTAAGTCGGGATCGTGTTCGGGGATCAACGAATGATAGTTAAGAACGAACGAAGAATCGAGAAGGCATATTACGCACTGTCTAGTAAAATACACACAAATTCACTCTCAGAATTCCGTTTACACTCCACAATATATAGTTGTAAAGTGCGCGGCCATGCACTGACCACGCATATGGGGCAGAACACTGTGAAAAGTGCACGGCCAAGTGTCGGGCACACTTCCAGGTGCGCGGCCACGCACGTCCTATCTGGGAAGAGTGTCCATTTTTTCCTAGGAGAAGAAAGAGCACAAGGATTTCACCATTCATCCTCACTCAACACAAGGGTTTGGATATTTAATGTTTTCCTTTGAATTAAACTTAATTGTGATGAATTTCTCGATATCCATGGAGTAATTCTTCCTTAAGGATTGATGGATTTGGTGTTTTGAGAATTATTTGTGGATATTAACTCTAGTGTTTGAGTATTGAATCTTTTTGGGTATTTTTATTATTGCATACATATTCACATGTTTATGTAATCGAAAGACGCATAACTTGTGATGTTTTGCATTATCTTGTTGGTTGAATTCATTGATTCGTACTAGTAATCGGAAGAGGCTAGTTGAGTTAATTCTGAGACCTAGTTAGGAGGATAATCGAAAGAAGTTCTCCTAAAGATTAACCCACTACGAATTCTTGCATATCTTCACTGAGCTTAACTTAGTTTATATTGTGAGGTAGAGACCTAATCGAGAGAGGGGTTTCTACTGAATGTTCGAACTAATAATAGAGTGATTTGAGACACACTTGAACCATAGAGTGAATTAACTAGATTTAATTCCCAAACAAGTATCTTGCACCTATCCAACCATCCTCTATTTTCTCCTATTGATATCTTCTTGCTTACACTTGTTGAAATTATCATTAGCCAATAGTTAGATGGTTAGTTAATTTTAGTTTTAATTCACACAAATCCAAATTTTTGATCATCTTGAATAGCAATAAGACTAGAAGCTACAAAAACACTGTTTAAATCTAAGCCATGTGGATACGATATTTTCAATACCATATTCGACTAACGAGCATAATTTTAGTGTGTGTTTCAAGATCGTCAAATTTTGGTGTCGTTACCAGGGATTGGAAATCAATAGGGTTTGAAATAGTTTGTAGTTCTAATTCAGGAATTTTTCTTTTTATTTTATTTTCTCTTTTTATGTTTGGGTGTTCTTTGAGTGTGCGCATGCTACATGTTAGATTGGTGCATGACTCGATCTTCTAGGAAGTAATTGCAACCACACGAACTAGAAATTGAGAAACATTTGCGACAGTTGAGGAAGGAAAGAAATCTTCCCGAGAATATAGAAATGGTTGGGCAATCCTCAACCAAAGAAAAGATGGCGGGAGATGATTATAATGTTGATTTGGTTGCGAGAGAGGCATCCCAACTCAGAGAGAAAGCTGCAATAAATGCTAAAGAAGCATCACTCAGAGATGCACAAATTGCTTATGAGGAGGAGAGAGCTAGAAGAATGGCTCAAAATTATCCCTTGGGTGCAGACCAGTTCATAAATGTAGCTCCCAGCCAAGGGAGACCACTTGATGATTATGCTAGACCGGTCTACAACCAAGTTTTATCAAGTGTGAGACCACGTCCAGTAGAAGACAATAATTTCGAGTTGAAGCAAGGGTTTCTTCAAACCCTCGAAAACCATCGTTTCTTCCGAGGAAAGATGAATGAAGATCCAAAGAATAATCTAATGGACTTCGAGCAGATCATGAACACCTTTCAATACAATGGTGTGTCACAAGATGAAGTGGACTTAAGGGCATTCCTCTTCACTCTGAAAGATGATGCAAAGCACTAGCTTCGAAGATTGCTCCAAGGATCAATTAGAACATGGGAGGAGATGAACTCAAAAATTTCTTGCTAAATATTTCTCCTCAGCTAAGACAGGCAAGTTTAGAAGAAAAATTCATAACTTCTGCCAGAATGATACTGAGACAGTGTTTGAAGCATGAGAGAGGCTCAAATAGATTGTGCAAAAGTGTCACTACAACGAAATTGAACTCTGGATGCAACTCCAGGACTTTTGCTATGGTTGGACACCGACCTCACGTAGAACATTGAGCAATGCAGTTGGAGGTCCGTTAATAATGAAGACTCTAGAGGAGATAGTCACCACTCTAGATGAGTTATCTGAAGATGAAAATTAGTGGCCCTCAGAGATTGTTGATAGAAGAAGATCAACTGGTGTTCACCAAGTTGATACTAACATATCTGTGCAAGTACAGCTTGATGCCATGGAAAAAGAAATCAGGAAGCTGACCTTAGCTTCAATACACAATGAGCCTCATGCAGCATGAGTGGTAAGATACCATGGAGGAAGTTAACGATGTAGGTAATTACAAATTCAATGCAATGGGTTAGAAGCACCCCAGTTTTTCATGGAGTTCACCTGGGGGTATAGCACATTCATGGAAACAAAATAACTCCAGATTTCAATGAGCTCCTGGTTTTGTATATCAACCGAGGCCACAGTTTCAGACTCAACAGCCAATTTGGTTTGGATTAGAAGATTTGATGAAGTCATCAATTGTCAAGACTGATGATATATTAGATTCTCATAGGACAACTATCAAAGAACTTAGGACAGGTTTGCGTAACTTGGAGAGACAAGTGGGACAAATTGTAAATATATTATCTGACAGAATCCCAGGTACTTTTCCAGCTAATATTGCAAAGAATCCCAAAGAAACAGTAAATGTTATGACCTTGAGAAGCGGACAAGCGTTGAAGGATCCCATTCCAATTCAAAAAGAAGTTGCGCCTGAAAAGAAAGTTGGAAGGAGCTGGAAATTGAAGATGATAAAATGACTGAGAAGAAGAAAAGAAAGAAGGGAAATGAGAAAAATAAGAAGGAGGAAAATTCAAGAAGGGAGGAATCTAATGATGCGAGCAAGCACATGCCTGCTCTACCTTCTCCCCAAAATCTCTATAGAGAAAAGTTGGACAAGAAGTTTAAGAGGTTCCTAGATATGTTGAGACATGTTAATGTAAATCTTCCATTCACGTAAGTTCTCTAAGAAATGCCAGCTTATGATAAGTTCTTGAAGGAGATCCTTACAAAGAAGATAAAGATAGAAGAGACATCGGTAGTGAAGCTCACAGAGCATTGCAGTGCAATATTGCAAAATAAACTCCCACAAAAGTGTGGAGATCCAGGGAGTTTTACTATACCTTGCTCTTTAGGCTCTATTAATTTTGATAAATCTTTTATGTGATTCTGGGCCCTCAATTAATTTAATGCCATTTTCCATTTACAGTAAACAGGAGAAGGAGATTGGAGAGATAAGGTGGTGCCAATATCTTTGCAGCTGACAGACCAAACGACTATAACACCTGAGGGGATAGTAGAAGATGTTTTGGTGCGGGTGGATAAGTTTGTATTTCCTGTAGATTTCATAGTGGGAAATATGGAGGAGATCAAGGAGTTCCCCCTCATCGTAGGAAGTTCACTTTTAGCAACGGGTAGAGCTATATTGGATATACATGATATGAAAATCATGCTTAGAGTGGGTGAGGAGACCGTAACTTTTGAGATGAATGTAGAGACGAGGGTGAAAAAGAAGAAGCCAACTGCGAGTGTGGAGTGGAAGGTGAAGGGCGTGAAAGAGAAAGATGTTGTTAGTGAAAAAGAAAAGTGTGGGGTGTACCCAATAAGGGTGAGAAAAAGTTGTTCGTGGATGTGTGCACTAAGTCGGGCACGTGGAAAGGAGCCCGACTTTGATTCAGACCCCGACTAGAGATTCAGGGAAGTTTCCTTTACCTTATGCTTTTTAATTGTGTTTCATAGGGACATGCCACAACTTAAAGTGTGGGGATGGGGCATAATTGTATGTTGTATGTGTATTAGTCTTAGTTTTTTCTTTAATTAGCTTGATTGTTTTTTGCTTTTGTTAGTTTGAGTAGTAGAAAAAACTTGAAGAAAAAAACATAAAAATTTTAAATTTTCGATTTTTCCCGGCGAGGATATCATTTGACAGGCTTCTTGAGGGAATTACGTTGAAAGAAAGAAAAAATATTTTCTTTTGTAGTTAGTGTATTAATTCCCCTTGATTTTTCTTTGTGTCGCGGTTATTTTCCAAGGGTTTTGTTTGAACCGGGTGTAGTTAGTTTTTATTTTTATTAGGAGTAGGGAACCTTGTGCTATGATTTGAATTGAAAGCAATATCTATTGACTTTGTTATGCCTTGAGAATAGTAAGTGCATTAGTTGTGACGCTTAGGCTCAGTTTTTGACTCTTGTATAATTGCCTTAAATTGTATGTTCTTAACTTTGCTTAACTGCTTTGACTATAGTGTGTCTTGAGATTCCACTCCTGAGTGAGTCATGTGCCATGTGCGTGTGAGATTTTTGTGTTATTCTGTGCATTGAATTTGATGTCTAGAACTTGCCCTGTGTGTTTCCAAAACAAAATTGTAGTTTTATTCAGTCTTGAAAGTGATATAGGCGTTTCTTTGTTGAGCCAGTTATATGTTATTACCCACCTAATTGTTATGTATATTAGTTATCTCCTTTGAGCCTGTAATCCTATTTTATTTGGCAAACACATTACAAGCCTTACCCATTTGAATTGACTATCTATTTGAACCTTGTACCTCCCAAGAGCACCTGAAATTATTATGAACTTTGTAAAAGTTGAAGTGTGGGGAGGTTGGTTTGTCTTTTGAGTGGAACTAATGAAATAAGGAGAAATGTGCATTGTTTTGGAGAAGTAAGAGCCACTTGAGCTGAATAAGAAAAGAAAAAAAATATAGTTGTATTGTTGTGCAAAATAATCTTTGATAGAGGTGACTCTTGATGTAATTGTGCTTAAAGAAAAAGGGAGTTAATGTTTATTGATGTGAAGGTGGAGTTATGGTTTGAGATAAATGGGGGGTTTCAACTGTTAAAGTGTATGTATTAAAGTGCTTAGGGAGGTGTAGTCACTCTTATATCTAAATGTACCCGACACATCCCGTATCCTACATTACAATCAGTTTAAAGTCCTACTTGATCCTTAACTGAATGAACTCAATTGGTAGAGTAGCACACTACAGGCAAGCCTATGGTTTACCTTTTGTGGCACATGAATGTCGTTTCTGAGAGTGAGTGAATTCTTTGTATCTTGAGTTCCTAATTGTTCTGGAATTTTGTGTGTGTAAAACTACTCTCTTTTGTTGTGTGAGGGAACTTGATTCATGAAGGAAAGGTAATTTAATTGACCTCTATGTTAGGGTAAGTGAGTAAGTTGTGAATGATGTGTGGTACTTAAGAGTCAAATCTTTAGGCGAGGATGTTACACTACTGTGCTTAGTCTATTTTAAATATTCTTGGTGTGATAAGTCTTGAGTGTTGTTTAATAAGGTTGTGTCTATATAAAGTGTGGTTTGATTGCTCGAGGACGAGCAATGGTTTAAGTGTGGGATGTTGATAGTAGTCCATAATCTCAGGTTTTAGTCAATCATTACATTCCAATTTACTACACTTCAGTTGAGTTTGAGCTTTAATCGCTAGTGTTTTGCACTAATTGTGTGTTTTATGCCTTGCATGAGTTATTCCGAGCTATGTAGATGTTATGGAGTGAATTAAAGTGATTTGGAGCTTTGAAGTTTGAGTAAAATCCTAGTGAATTAAGCCGGGATCGTGTTCAGGGATCAACGGATGATAGTTAAGAACAAACGAAGAATCGAGCAGGCATATTGCGCACTGTCTAGTAAAATACACATAACATTTCGCTCAGAACTCTGTTTGGTATCCACAATATATTTTTGGAAATAAAATTTAAAGGGCTACAATTTTCATGTTTTATGTCATTAAAAATTCCTAACAGAACAGGTGAAAAGTGCACGTCCGCGCACTGATCGCACATATGGGACAGAATAGTGTTAAAAATGCACGGCCAAGAGCGCGGGCACACTTCCAGGTGCGCGCCCGCGCACATCTTGTCCGAGGAAAGTGTCATTTTTCGTGTAGGAGAAGGTATAATTGTTTGGGCCCGACCCTACTTGGTATATACACATGGAAAAATGATATTTTGAGGACTTTTGACATAATTTATACCTAAGGAAGCTAAGGAGAAGAGGGAGAAGCAAGAGAACAAGGATTTCACCATTCATCCTCACCATTAATAGTGATGAATTTCTCCATATTCATGGAGTAACTCGTCCTTAAGGATTGATGGATTTGGTGTTTTGAGAATTGTTTGTTGACTTGACTCTAGTGTTTTTGTATTGAATCATTTTGGGTATTTTTATTATTGCATACATATCCACAAGTTTATGTAATCTAAAGAGACATAACTTGTGATGTTTTGCATTATGTTGTTGGTTGAATTCATTGATTCTTATTAGTAATTGGAAGAGGCTAGTTGAATTAATGCTTAGACCTAGTTAGGAGGATAATTGAAAGAGGTTCTCCTAAAGAAAAACCCACTATGAATTCTTGCATATCTTCACTGAGCTTAACTTAGTTTATATTGTGAGGTTGAGACTTAATCGAGAGAGGAGTTTCTACTGAATGTTCGAACTAATAATAGAGTGAATTTGAGAGACACCCTTGAACCATAGAGTGAAGTAACTAGAGCTAATTCCCAAACAAGTATCTTGCACTTATTCAATCAACCCTTATTTCCTCATATTGATATCTTCTTGCTTACACTTGTTGAAATTGTCATTAGCCAATAGTTAGACTGTTAGTTAATTTTAGTTTTAATTCACACAACTCCAAATTGTTGATCATCTTGAATAGCAATAAGACTAGAAGCTACGAAAACACTGTTTAAATCCAATTCCTGTGGATACGATATTTTCTATACTATATTCGACTTACGAGCATAATTTTAGTGTGTGTTTCAATATCTTAATCAGAATGCGATAAAGAAAAATCCATCGATCCCCAAACTCTTGGAAGCCTAAACGTTCACATAAGGCCAACGTGTCTACGTAGCCCCCCCCCCCAAGCCATCACGTTTGTGAGCTGCTTTCGTGTTCGCGTACTGTAAACCTCTTCAACCCCATATATCCCTTCTCGGATGCGAGACAAGATGCACGTTCGCGATGCACAACACACTAGCAGTGCATCAGCTACTGCAATTTCTGCAAAAATAGCCAAAAATTATCCTGAAACTCACTCGAACTCTTCGAAACCCCGTCAAACCATCCTAACAAGTATATAAAACTCACACAAACGCACTCGCAAGCTCAAGACATCAAAATAACTTCAAAAATCAAGAAGGAACCATCAAACTAAAAGATTCAAAAGTTCTTAAGTCCAAATTTTCCAACTTTCAACTATAACCACAAAAGTGACCTTGGGTGACTGGGGACCCAAACCAAACATACAAGTCGAAAATTATCATACGAACCTACCGTAATCCTCAAAATATCGATCCGAGATTGTTTACCAGTAATGTTGACATTTTTCAACTCCAACAAAATAAACTCTAGAATTGAATGTTTTTACCAAAACATATCTAAACTTTCCGGATCTCGCAATGAATGATGCACGCAAGTCATAAATCATCAAATGAAGCTACTCAATATTTCAAATCACAAAATGGAATTGTAGAATTCAAAACAACCCATTGGGTCGTTACAAAAATACTCAACATCGACATACTTTTAAAACATAATGTATGTTTACCCTAAAAACGGATAATAATTGAATTTGTATGTGGTTTTAAGTACACGTGATTCACTTGGCACAAACTGAGAAAATATGTAAATTAATATTGAAATTGACTGTAAGGAAAAATAAAGCTAACGAAATGAGATGCGCAGCTTTGGCCCTCGAAATAAGTTACCCTCGAACCAAATGAATGAGAAAAATGAGATACGAACAAAGTAACAAACTATTGAGAGCTTAAAGAAAAGAGTAGTATATTGCTTTGTATTGCGTGAATATGATGTCTTTACAAATGATTAGACCCCTTAGTATAGTAGGGGAGTCCTACTTATGGTACAACTCTAAATACAATAATAAATCCCATGACTGGATAATTAATCGGCCTCATCTTGATACGTGTCGAGATTTTTGCCGTGATCCTTGCTTGATCACGGATATTTTGGCTTACCATTACTTGACTAGGTAAACTTCCATCGGTCTCACTTGATCTCCGTTCTGCTTGGTCAAAATCCTTGTTGATCTCGTCCATGGTCGGTCTATGAATTAAGGGTTCAACAATCTAACTTTGTACTGAGGTTCGATATTACACGAGACCTAATTGTGGCCTATCATGATCCACCCCTCGATTATTCATAAGAGGGACATGATTGTTCTGACCGTATACATATAGTTTCCTCGTTTCTCAGATATAAGGTTATGAGAAATGACATGAATTCCCAAACTCCATCTCTATGAGTGATTACGTCAGTGAAGAGCTCGACCATGATGTAAGTGATGAAATGTCCCGTCAGTCCAGTTACCAAGGCATTAAATGCATGTCAGATGCTGGTCGGCCACTACCGGTTGTGAACCGTTGCCTTCAACCTATAAAAACCTCAAACCTTTCTCATTCAAACTTTTACCATAAACGCCTTTTCTGCTCTTCTTTCAAAGAATCCCTCGTACTTCATAATTTCTATATCCAAGTTTATTGAACTCTAATCGAAGGCATATCAGCCTTACTCTTTTACTTTTTTTTCATAAATGGCTAAAACTTCTAAAATTGTGCCGCAAAAAGAGGTTGTTTCTTCATCGCGTCCCGCCGGCGATGAGGCTGCGGCGGAGCCCCACCCTAGGAATTTTTTCCAACAGCATGCCCACCGTTACAGACTATAAAATAGAGAAAACCCCCTCGGTGGAAGGCCGATACGAGCCGATGTCGAGGTATATATGCACTATCACCAAGGACATCCTCAAAAGGTAAAGGAGGAGTGCACTGGATGAACAAAGATGTGGGCGTTCCTTCTCCTAAGGAATTGATCACCACTAACGTGGAGGGGTATCTAAGTGTTTAAACTTACCCCTTTACTATTAGTCCCTTTGACCTCATAATAGCCGCCTTCTGCAAAAGATACAATGTCATCCTAGGCCAAATCCACCCTTCGTTCTGGAAAATAGTCATTCTCCTCCATTTTTTTACGAGCAAGATCGAGGGATGTCCTTTCAACCTCGTTCACCTCATGCGCCTTTACAGTTGTCGGCTCTATCAAGGGGGACTAATCAAGCTTGCCTGCCAGGCCAGTAGATCCCCGTTCTCCAACATATACAAGTATCAGGATTGAGGTTGGATGGGCAGGTTTGTTCGAATAAGGACATCGGACCTGATCCCTGCTGAAGACATGTCGTTCCCTGAAAAGTGAAACATGCAATGTAAGTACTTTTACCTCAAACGACTGATTTTTCGTTTTGTTTCCTATCATCTTTCTTTATCTTTGCTTTGATGTTGCAGTTGTGGCCCAGATGCCGGACCCGATTTCAGAATTGAAGTAATGGGTCAAAGGCCTGGTATCTCATAGACCCTACTCCGAACGTCCTGGATATAGTTATCGAAGGGTCGATGGGAGGCCCGTAACCATGGTAAATTTTTGCAGGTCTCAGGAAGGATGTTGCAATGAGACACCCTTCCAGTGATGAAGAAGTCCTTCCCCAGCCATCAACTCTAAATTTGGCCAAGGAGAAAAATAGAAAAAGGGCTCTGATTCCCTTGGGCTCGGAAAAGAAAAGACCGGTGAGGAAACCTCGTAAGCCCAAGGTGGAGGCTGGTGTTATATCCTTGGACTCAATTTGCCAATTAAAAGATGAGTCCGAATAGGAAGAAGAAGAAGAAGAAGACAACTCTAAGCTGGTGGCTTGTGCGCGGGCTACTGCTTTGATACAAAAGCCCTTCGAATCAGAGGCAATTAATGAGGGAGCTTTAGCCGAGGTCCCAAAATCAGAAAGAGCAGAGACCACCCCATCCTCAGCTAAGATGGTGGAGAGAGAGACTGGAGGCGAGGCTTTTGGAGCAATGGAAGAGGTTCCTAGGGACGAGCTCGGGGTGGATGATATTTCGAAATCCCCCAAGATTCCGAATACCATGATCCAAGAGGCCAACATGGTAGATAGCCACATGATCGATATCCATTGTTTCTTCAACGGATTGAAGTTGCTGCTTCTGAGGATGTCACCAAATTTGGTGATTTACCGGTGTAGAAGAAAATATCATCGTGGGCGCTACTAGATCTTCATATAGCTCGAAACAGCTAGTGGACCAATTCTCGGCTCCGAATGTTAACCCAAGACGCAGACGACAACCTAGTGCTTACTGTCCCGGAGGATGCTCGTGTCTTCTCTCCCCCTATTGGGATTGCCAATTATCTGACAGGCTTAGTGACTGAGGAGTACCAAGCCGTGATGAACGCTGTGGGAGTCACTTGCCTATTCAATGAGGCTCAACACGCTCTGAATTGGGTAATCGTCGAGAATCTCTTCCTCATTTCTTTTATACTTATAATTGTAGATCATTCTAACATCTTCTTACTTACTTTTAGGCTTCGGTGTTGCACCACAAAGCTTTCCTTAGAATTCAAGAGGAGCACTGCAGAGGTTCGGTACCTTACCAAGAAAAGTAATACCTACAGGCTCCTCAGCGAGAGGCTTCAGGCCTATTTGGTTGCGGCTCAGGATGAGCACACCGATATGTCCGAGCAGATATTCTGAATACTTCATGATAATGATGATGAATTAGAGATAACAACTAACAATTTGATTCTGGAGATACGGCAGAGGCTTGATCAGATCGGACAGCTCGATAAACAAGTGGATGAGATACGAGCCGAGGCTGAAGCATTCAAGAAAAGCATGGATATCCTGCCCTCGAAGAAGGAGTTGTCCAAGAACAATTAGATTCGGCTGAGACTCAGCTTCAATATGCAAAAGAGAAAAACTCGATGCAGGTCGAGAAGATCAGGGAACTTCAGTCTCAGTTGGATTCGGCTGCCAACACACTCGAGGTGGATAAATCTGAGGTGGCTGTGGCCGGTATTAAAGTTGATGAAAAGGTGGCCCAATTCAAAGTCGACATCGAGGCCATCCAAACCAAGTCTAGGATCATGATAGATCATGCAAAATGTCAAGCTCAGAGGGAATCCCTCGAGCACGCTCAAGCCCAAGATTTCGACATTGTGGCCGAGGTCGAGAATGCACAAGTAGAAGAAATACAGACTCGAAAGATGGCCTTCCCCGAGGATGATCCTGATAGCCTAAGTGAATTTGAAGATGGGGAAGATCCCGAGGATGGAGATGCCTCCTCCGATGAAGACCAAGCTTCATAGGACATAGTATTTTTTTTCTTTTGTACTTTTTCTGAGGCCGTTTCAGGCCGTTGTAAAATTTTTAGACTAGGACGATTTGGTCCTTGTAAAGAAAATCGTTCTATATAAATATAAGGCTTTATTTTTCCTTTCAGCGCTTATGTTTTTCCTTTGTTTTGTTACTTGTAGTCACAAAGGTTGAAATGCCTTAGCATGAGCCGATAAGGTCGTGTTCGAGTTTTGAACAACCCTTGCATTTTATTAGAGTTTTTTGGGGATCAATATTAAAGAATCTTTTCTTGAAGGTGTCTTTAATTTACTTTGTCGAGGGTAGCCTTTTAGAACCGGTTATGAAAGAATTTTTCCTTTTTTGAAGGCCTATTTCATTAAGGATTTCGTACGTCTCCAAGAAGTGTTAAATTGGTCGTAGCCTTTCAGTTCGGGATCTTCCCATTAGACTCATTTTCCCATTTTGTTCGGGCTTGCCCGAGATAATAGTCTTCGAATGGGGTGGTCATGGACTCTAGAGATCGCTGAGTTTCCTATTAGGTCTTTTGTCCCTTAGGATCGATAATTTGGGTTGTTTGAGTTGTACGGTAGTCCCCAAGTGAGGGAGCGATCGTTTGTGTTTTGGTTAATTATTGCGCTTACAATCGTTATAGTATGAAACTCTTTAAGATATGTAAATAGGAAAAAATATTAAACATCAGATGTTTGGAAGGAAAGTACTTCTCTTTATCTTTGATCAAAATAGTCATACATGCGTACATGTTTAAGTCAGGGCTCGAGCAATCTATGTAGGCATGGTTCGTTCTGACCGTTTGGGAATTACAATAGATCCTATCTATCGAGACCCTCCTTTAATGAAGTAGTTTCCTCGCTAGAGTTGATATTCGAAGATAATGTATATCCGAGGGTAGCCCCCCCCCCAGCCCAGTATTCGAGGTTGATTGCAGAGGAACCTCAGATATTGTTGAATCGATCTTCGATGGTGATTCATAATCGAGCTTGATTATAATTTAGCATGATTCATTGTTGCCTCGTTAAAAACCTCGCCAAAAAATCATTTGGAAGAAAATCGCTCCAAGGGAAAAGGAGTGCAATTCGTGCTTTCATACCTAAAGACTTCATTCAGTTCGCTGAAAAATCCACCGTTGATTCTCGTTGACCACCTGTAAGTGTTAGTCTAAAAAATGAAAATAGAAAGGGGTCGTACCTTAGCAGTAGTATCGTTTTAGGTTTGATATGTTCCAATTTCTCGGAAGTTGTTCCCCATTCATCCCTCCGAGCTTGTAGGACCCTTTTCGGGTGACCTCAAGAATCTGGTACGACCCTTCCCAGTTTGGACCCAATTTCCTTCATTCGGATTTCGGGTGTTGAGGGTGACTTTCCTTAGCGCCAAGAACCCAACGCCAAAATATCGAAGATTGGCTCTTCTATTGTAGTATCTCTAAATCCGTTGTTTTTGTGCGGCCAATCGGACGAGAGTAGCTTCACGTCTTTCATCCAATAATTCTAAGCTCGTATTCATGGACTTGTTATTTGACTCTTCTATTGAATATCGGAAACTAATACTAGGTTCTCCGACATCGATCGGTATTAGAGTTTCGGCACCATAAACTAATGAGAACGGGGTAGCTTCGGTACTAGACTTTGATGTTGTACGTTATGCCCAAAGAACCTCGGGTAGGATTTCCTTCCATTTTCCTTGGGTGTCTATTAGCCTCTTCTTAAGATTTTGTATGATGGTTTTGTTGGTCGACTCGGCTTCTCCTTCCTGCTGGGATGATAAGGTGTTGATAGGATTCTTTTGATCTTGTGATCCTCGAGAAATTTAGTCACCTTGCTATCGATGAACTGCTTTCCATTATCACACACAATTTTAGATGGCATCACGAGTCGACATATGATGTGATCCTAAATAAAGTCTACGACTTCCCTTTCCCTGACTTTCTCTAAAGCTTGCGCTTCAACCCACTTAGAGAAATAACCAGTCATAAATAACATAAATCGAGCTTTACCTGGGCCCATGGAAGAGGGACAACGATGTCCATTCCCCACTTCATGAACAGCCATGGGGACAAGACCGCGTGGAGCTTTTCCCCGGGTTGATGAATCATCGGTGCCTGCCTTTTGCACTTGTCACATTTTCGAACAAACTCGTTTGCATCTTTCTCCATGTCGATCTAGTAGTATTCAGCTCTAATCACTTTGTGGACTAATGATTCGGCAGCGGAATGATTTCCGCAAGTGCCTTCGTGGACTCCCTTAAAACGTATTCGGTATATCCTACCCCTAAACATATTGCTAATGGACCATTGAACATCCTCATGAACAATGTTCCATCTTCGGACAAGGTGAGTCGTGCTGCCTTTGTGCGTAGAGCTCTCGATTCTTTTGGATCTGATAGGAGCTTCCCCTTCTTCAAATACTCTACGTATTTGTTTCTCCAATCCCAGGTCAAGCTTGTGGAGTTTATCTCGGCATGGACTTCTTCAACCACCAATCTCATGAGTTTTACGACAGTCCCCAAATTGAGTTCGTTCTCTTCGACCGATGACCCTAGGTTTGCGAGGGCATCATCCTCACTCTTTTAATCCCGAGGCACATGTTGCAAAGTCCATTCCTTTGATCGATGTAGAGTTACCTGTAGCTTATCCAGGTACCTTTGCATTCGTTCTTCTCCAACTTCAAAGGTTATGTTGACCTAGTTCACCACGAGGAGAGATTCGCATTTGGACTCGACCAGCTCCGCTCACAAGACTTTGGATAATTCGAGACCTGCAATTATGGCCTCATATTCGACCTCGTTGTTAGTCACTTTTAAATTTCTAATAGATTGTCTAACTACATTACCTGTGGGTGGTTTCAGCACGATGCCGAGTCCGGACCCTTTGCGTTCGAAGCACCATCCCTAAAAAGGGTCCAAATTCTTTAGGATCTACCCGAGTTTACTGACAGTTCTCTTACAACCTTGGGTACTAGGGCCGGTGTGAAGTCAACCACGAAGTATCCCAAGATTTGAGACTTGATGGTTTGTTCGGGATCGATATTCAATATCATACCCGTTGATCTTTACGGCCTATTTGGCCAGCCGTCCCAATGGGCTTTTAAAAAATATTTCAAAGTGGATAAGTTTTTAGAACACATATGGGATGATGTTGAAAGTATGGCTTTAGTTTCCTAGAGGTGCTTATCAAAGCAACCAATTTTTTTAGATGGGGATACCTAGTTTCGGCCTCACCTAAGGTCCGGCTAACATAATAGATAGGGAATTACGCACCTTGTTCTTCTCGGACCAAGACTCCGCTTACCGCTATCTCTGATACTGCTAAATACAAGTAAAGTTATTCATTTTCCTTCGGCGTGTGAAGTAGCAACGGGCTCGATAAGTACTGTTTTAGCTCCTCCAATGCTTGTTGGCACTCCGGAGTCCACGTGAAGTTATTCTTCTTCTTTAGTAACGAGAAGAATCAATGACTCTTGTCGTATGACCTCGATATGAATCGCTCCAGGGCGGCGATGCGCCCCGTTAATCTCTGCACGGCCTTTACGTTGTCTACTAGCGTGATGTCCTCGATATATTTGATTTTATCGGGGTTGATCTCAATTCCTCAGTTGGATACCATGAAGCCGAAAAACTTGCCAGAGCCGACTCCGAACGCACATTTTTCTGAGTCGACTTCATGTTGTACTTCTTCAGTATACCGAATGTTTCCTGCAAATGCTTCAAATAGTCCTATGCTCGCAGGGACTTAACTAGCATTTCATCAATATAAACGTCCATCAATTTCCTATATCTTCTTCGAACATCCGGTTTACTAAGCGTTGATAAGTTGCACTGACATTTTTTAGTCCGAATGGCATTACATTATAGCAGTAGGTATCGTACTTGGTGATGAACAAGGTCTTTTCCTGATCTTCTGGGTTCATTTGTATTTGGTTGTAACTCGAATAGGCATCGATAAAACTGAGGGCCTCGTGGCCGGCCATGGCATCGATCATGCGATCGATATTAGGCAAAGGAAAAGAATCCTTGGGACATGCTTTATTTGGGTCTTTGTAATATACACACATTCTAAGTTTGTTTCTCTTCTTAGGCACTACTACTACGTTTGCTAAACATTCGGGATATTTTAATTCCCAAATGGATCTTATTTTAAGAAGTTTTGTTACCTCGTCTTTGATCGCGCTTGACCTCAGACTGGGTCTTCTTTTTTACTTCACCGGATTAAACTTCGGATCCAGGTTTAGTTTATGAGTGGTGATTTCCGGTGGGATCCCTGTCATATCGAGATGGGACCAATCAAAGCAATTCATGTTAGTTTTAAGGAATTGAATAAGTTTTCCCCTGAGCTCGGACCTTTCGTTCGGGTTGATGTTCGGTCAGTGTGATTTGTTCTAGCTCTTCCCATCGACTTGGTGGTGTCAGAATCATCGGGGACTATGAAGGATCGAGGGAACCCATAGTCATCATCCTCATCATTCCCTTGCTTCTCTGATTGGGTCGAGGCCAATGTCTATAGTTGCTATTTAGCCTCCTATTTTCCCTTTGAATCTGATCTTGTTGACGATGAGAGTGCCGATAATGGTATCACTTCATCGATTGAAAAAATTTCCTTGGCAGCGGGTTGCTCCTCGTAAACCGTTTTAACTCCCTTTAGTGTCGGGAACTTCAGAACCTGTTGAAGGGTCGAGGGCACTGCCCTCATGTATGGATCCATGGCCTCCCGAACAGGGAGTTATACCTTATATCGCTCTCGATCACATGGAACTTCGTCTCTTGGATGGTCCCGGCCACGTTCACTGGCAAAGTTATCTCGTATTTGGTGGTTTCGCATGCCATGTTGAAGTTGTTAAGTACTCCAGCCCCGGGCACGACTTGATTTTGTAGGCCGAGCTGTTCTACGACCCTCGATCGAATGATGTTGGTCGAGCTACCTGGATCAATCAAAAAATGTTTAACCTGAGTCTTATTCATAAGTACAGATATTACCAGTGCATCGTTATGGGTTGCACGATCCCCAATGCATCCTCGTCATTGAAAGATAATGTTCTTTCTGGTACATAATCTCGAGTTCGGGTCTCCCTTGTGATCGACATGTTGGTGTGTTTAAATACTGGTCCTTGAGAAATATCGACCCCTCCAACAATTATGTGGATCACGTGTTATGGATCTTCTTGCCCATTTTATCTATTTGAATCTCTATTTCTGAAGTGATTCTTGGCCCGATCACTAAAGAATTCCCGAAGATGTCCCTCGTTGAACAACCGGGCTACTTCCCCCCTTAGCTATCTGCAATCTTCTGTTCTGTGGCCATGGGTGCTATGATACTTGCACATTTGGTTGGGATTTCTTGGGATTGCATTAGTCTATAAAGGGCGAGGTCATCTAGTATCTTTGATGCGTCCGATGGCTGATACTATAGTTGATGCATCGACGTTGAAGTTGTATGCTGACAGCCATGGAGCCATGGTTCTTCTTTGGGCTCGACATTCCTGTCGAAACCATCTCATGATCCCCCGAGAGCTCTGACCTTGATCATTTATCCTTTCACCTCGAATGGGGTTGCGTCCAGGTCCGTTGTTTCTCCGATCTCTATTATATGGCTGATAACGATCCCTGTTTGACTGTGGTTCCTGGTCAATGTCCCTTTTGACTCTGTCAACATGCATAATAGGATAAACGAGCCCGGAAGGAGTTCCCGGCTGACCATCTTCAACCCTAATCTTCGACTGAAACCGATTATGCATATCGGCCCAGGTGACAGCTAGGTATTCGACCAAGTTCTGCTACAATTGTTGTGAAGCCACCGAGCTTCATACGTTTAATCCTTGAGTGAGGTCTGAACGTCCCAATCATCGGCAACCGGTGGTAGATCCATACGTTCCATTTGGAACCAAGACACAAAATCGATGAGCATGTCGTTATCTTTATGCTTTACCTTGAAGAGATCCAACTTCCTAGTCTCGACCTTTATAGCTCCAGCGTGTGTTTTAACGAAGGAATATGCAAGCATGGGAAAAGAATCGATCGAGTTGGGTGGAAAATTATGGTACCATATCATCTCTCCCTTTGATAGGGTCACCCCAAATTTATTCAACAATACGGACTCGATCTCATCGTCCTCCAGATCATTCCCCTTAATCGCACATGTGCAAGAAGTGACATACTCGTTAGGGTTGGTCGTTCCATTGTACTTCGGAATTTCTGGCATCCGGAACTTCTTAGGAATTGGTTTAGGAGCCGTGCTCGGGGGGAAGGGCTTTTGCACGAACTTCATTGAATCCAAACCCTTCAAAATCGGTGTTGCCCTCGGTATTTAATCAACCCCAGAGTTATAGGTTTCCACCTTTTTGTCATTTGCTTCAATCTTCTTCTCCCCCTATTCAACCCGCTTTGTCAGCTCCTCGAGCATCTTCATGATAGCGGGGTTGGTCCCTGATTCATTTTCGTTTGTTCTTCTTGACATCAATTCGTCCCTATGAATAACTTTATGTGATGGCTCGGGTTCGACCCTACTCGGTGGATTGTTCTCGTTTTGGAGTTGTGCTATTGCAACTTGTTGAGCCTGCAATATTTTGAATATCACTCGAAGGCTGATCCCACCTTCTTCGTCGCCCTATGCTCTGACCGGTTGATCGAACGTCTATGCGGACGGTATTCTTGGGGTCGACAGCCAGATATGCATTACTGGCAACATGGGAACTGACGTCTATTGGGTCTACGGTCGGGAATCCATCGAGGTCAACTGGAGGTACTTTGTTTCCTGGGGCAGCTATGTTGTCGTTCTCTCCACGGAAACCGAGGTCATTGTCTATGTGTGTGGGTGCTGCTTGAGAGTTCAACATGCTGATCCTAGAATCAAAGATACTCTCAAGAATAAGTATTAAATAGTGTGTGTTACGAAAGTTAGTACCAGGCAATCACCATTATCCTAAGTCCCACGGTGGGCGCCAAACTGTTTACCCTACAATTGAATTTATATGTGGTTTTAAGGATAAGTGATTTCACTTGGCACAAACTGAGAAAATATGTAAATTAATATTGAAATTGATTGTAAGGAAAAATAAAGCAAACCAAATGAGATGCGCAGCTTTGGCCCTCGAGATAGATTACCCTCGAACCGAATGAATGAGCAAAATGAGATGCGAACAAAGTAACAGAGTATTGAGAGCTTAAAGAAAAGAGTGTATATTGCTTTGTATTGTGTGAATCTAATGTCTTTACAAATGATTAGACCCCTTTATATAGTAGGGGAGTCCTATTATTGGTACAACTCTAAATACAGTAAGAAATCTCATGACTTGCTAATTAATCGGCCTCATCTTGATACGTGCCGAGATTTTCGCTGTAATCCTTGCTCGATCGCGGATATTTCGGCTTACTGTTACTTGACTAGGTAAATTTTCTTCGGTCTCGCTTGATCTCCGTTCTGCTTGGTCTCAATCTTGGCTGATCTCGTCCTTGGTTGGTCTTTAAATTAAGGGTTCAATAATTTAACTTCGTAATGAGACTCGATATAATACGAGGCTGAACCGTGGCCTATCATGATCCAATCCTCGATTAGTCATAAGAGGAACATTTCCGTTCTGACCATACACAATGTACACGAGCTCTTTTTTATTTGAAAATATATAAAATATTTAGTCTAAAAGACTCCGAAACTTGACCTCCGGAAAGCAAAAAGTGACCGAATTTGGGATGAAAGGAACTTTGAATTGGAATCCATCTAACTAGTTGGAAAAAGGATTGCGTGAAAAAGAATTATTGAATTTCAATATGTAATAACTGGATAAGAAAATGAAGGGTAGCAAAACTTACCGTCGTAACTTTGAGAGATTTCCTCTTCACTGTTGAATGAATAGAATTGTCATCTACCGGTAATTTCGATGCTTATTTCTTTTTATCATCTTATTTAAAAGTATAAATTATTTAAAAAGTACACTTTTATTTATTTAGTTATAACCTTAATATGCCTCCTCATATGTGATTAAATTTTTTATGATGGATGCGGTAATAATGAATTGCTGTAAGTTCGAACTATTGAACTATTTGCCTAATACCATATTGAATTATTTGTCCATCTTATTTAAAAGGTTAAATACGTCGTTAAAGAATTATGTCACAATACGACTAATAAGGATTCAAATATTAAAAGGCTTATACTAAGATTTTTAGCTCGTCTACTTAAAATAATTCCATTCCCAAGACGTCTCATTTAAAACCGTCAATATGGACTGGCTCAATCTGACCCGTGATTTAGTTAGGGTAAGTTTAGAATTGAGAAATTTTCACAAATCACTATTATTTAGTGGTTATTAGCCAATTATAGCTATCATTTACTATATTACTTCCTATAATTATATTTTCAGATTTTTTAAAATGTATTCGATGTATTTAAGCTATTGTATTCATGAATACAGTAGCATTTCTAGGCGTGAAACAAGAGATTATAACTAGACAGATTTTTGTATTTGACTGTATTCATGGCATGAAACATGAGATTACAGCTGGACAGATTATTATATTCGACTATATTCGATTGTATTCACGGCGTGAAACGAGGGATTATAACTCAACAAACTCAATTATAACACACAAATTTTGTATTTTCAGTTATAAAAAGATTCTCAAACGAAAAACACCCCAAAAACATAGCAATCTTCAGAGAAATTATATAATACATCTGAATACCTAAATTATATTAATTAAAACCAAATATATGAATACATTCATGGAATATAGCGAGACAGTGAATACAATGAAATACATAGAATACAACAGGATACATTGAAATACATTGGGAAAAAAAAGATAATGAATACAATGAAATACATGAAATACAGCGAGATACATTGAAATACAATGAAAAAAAATGAATACAATGAAATATAGTGAGATACATTGAAATACATGAACTATCAATATCGTAAGAGAACATGCCGGACTCTACCAGATTGGGCAGAACCCTAAAACGACGAAGAGAAGAGGAAGACAGAGATTTATATAGAGTTTTGTTTCTCGTGATACAATGGGCCAAATTTTTGGAATCGAAACGCCATTGTTCATCGGTCGTATCTGGTCGTTCAGAAAAAACTCGTCGGCAGAGCTCATGGATCAATCCGCGGCGGCGCCGTCGATAGTAATCCTAGCAAAGAAATCGAAATCTTCGGAAGGAGAAGAAATTGAAGTGCAAACAACATTCTTCTTCACACTAGTAGTTGACAAAACGAAGTGCATAGAACTCGTCGGAGCACTGTAATAGAAGCCACTATGTGGTTGGCCACGACCTGGACTTGAAGGAGCACTAACGTACATAGTGGAATCGTGGTTTCGATCTGTATTTGGGAGAATCGTGGTTGTATTCATGGAGAAGGACTGAAGTTGAGAGAGAGAGAGTGGAGAGAAATCTGAAAGAATGAGAGAAAAAAATAATACAAGGCGTATTTTATGGCTTAAGAGTAGGAGGTGACCATAACTAGATATTTGGCTATAAAAATCAAAAGGTAGCTATGAAATATAATTTTTTTAAAAGGTATTTGTCTAAAACAAAATAAGGTATCAACATTTGCTATAGGAGGTAACTAATCCTTTAAAAGAGAATTACCCATTTAAGAAGGAGACTTACTCCGGCCTAAGTAAGCTCATCGCTCGTCAGGCTTGACCGAGACTGAGCTAACCCGTGGGTCTAATAAAAATATTCAGTTAAAATTTTAAAAAAAAAAAGAATATAGAACTAAAAGTAATAAGAAGAGTAGCCCAAACTCAAAGTCTGCTAAGCCATCATATTAGCAGACCAAAGTCTTTAAATTAAAATTAAAAAATGCATAAATGATCATAATTAAAAATGTACATGAATTATAGATGTAAATGAAAATAAAAACATTACAACAACTTTGTTATTGTTTCAAATGTACTTGATGAAGTGCTGAGTTGGTATTGGATACCAAAAAGTGCCATGGAAGTTTCTATGAGTAGATTGTTTTGAATTTTGACTTATAATTAATGGAATATAATTCTTCCATTTTTAGTGTTTCATTATAATCTATTTGATCAATCAAAGTTATTATTTTTTCAGATTGCTTTCTGTCAGAGAAGATTTTTTTTGACTTGTGAATATTTATTTTAATTTTTTTTTATTTTAGGTTAGAATTTGAATTATAAGAATAAAAAAATTATTTAAAAAAAGAAGTGTGTCCGCCCCTAGGGCCCGTGGTCCATGTAGGAGTAGATTAACTATCGATAAACTAAAAATAGCCGACGGATATAAAATATATAGATAATTTATGTATAGTACATATATAATTACATATAATCAATATATAATTTATGTATATCGACTAGAAAAAGTAAACATTGAATCTGACTGGCTATTTGTATAACAATCCCTTTAACTAATTTAAAAGCCCATCAAAATGGTGACTGGCCTGGCCGGCCCATATTGACATTTCTACACACAGCATTTTAACCATAGCATCTGTAAACATCACCACCAACTTGTCTTCACATTTCCGGTGATATTTAGGACAAAAGAAAACTGACATTTTACCTTTAAAAATGACTCCAAAACTGACCCATAAGCAACCCTTTCAATAGTAAACTTTTGGAATTATTAAATTACCCGATTGTGAAAAAGCACCTTAAGCAAATAGTAAAACAACCAAGAAGAAGAAAAAAAAAAATATGGAAAGTGAATGTTTTCCAAGAAAACTCCGTTATGATATTAGTATGTCAAAAAGAACAAGAAAATCACCAATGAATATCAAAGAAGAAGCTATCAAAAGTCCTCAGCACCCTCAACAATTGATCAATTCAGTGGAGAATAGAGAAGATGTGAATGTAGAACAAAAAGGGGTAATTAGTAATGAAGAGGATGAAGAAGAAGAAGAAGAAGAAGAAGAAGATCAGAAGAAGAGTTTGAAGCAGCTGATTGAAGGTAGAGGAACTTCTTTGGGACACCATTTTACAGAAGAAGAAAAGCAACTTCAGTTGGTGGTGAAACAGCCACAAGGAAGTTTGATGAATGGATTAAAATTCAAGCAAATGGTGAGTCGGTATACCAAAGTTTTGAGTCATATGATTAAGCTCAAGAGAAAGAAGCCTGCAGCTTACATATTGAAAATGCAGGTCCATAATAAGCCTACATCTTGAGTTTTATAGGTCAAGTTTATATTCCTTGAGCTCTTTTCTATTTTTAAAAAAAGAGCCACTCACCTCACCTGCACCACTACATTATTGTGTCTATATATATATATGTATGTGTACCTTCTCTACTTCAATTTAAGCTCTTATACATACATATGAATAATTCTTGGGTGGAACTTCCACATATACTATAAGACTAGCACAGATTTATGACGGATAACTCCGTCAGAAAATTGTTACAGATTTGTGATGGTCTTTTTATGGAATTCATCAATGTGGACAAAATTTTGTCACGGTTTTATGGCGATTTTATTATTCCCTCATAAATATTGGGTTTTTCTTGTATTTGTGGACTTGGGAGCCTCTACTATATTAGAGTAGTTGTAAGCTCGATTGTCTCGCGTCTTCAATAAAAGAGATCCTTTCAAGTAGGAGATCAAGTCCTTGTCGTACGAAGACCCATTATTATTCCTCATAAACCTGTTGGAATGTTCACTTCAAAATGGGATGGATCATATTTCGTACAAAAAACTTACTCAAGTGAGACTTACAAGTTAGTTGATGCAGATGACATGAGAATCGGCCATATCAATGGCATATTTTAGAAGAAGTTTTATACCTTGAAGTTTCAACGCTCCTAGACGCACGAGCCTAAACTGCATGTTCTTGTTGGGTTTTTCTAAAGGGTGTGAATGAGAAATGGAAGAGAAACCTCTTAGATTGCACCTCTTCATCTTACCCTTTCATTGCTTACAAATTTAGAGGTCTGGCCTCATTTTTAAGACATGAAAAATCTGAAAATTTCTCTCCTCTTTTCAACATTGTTGCATTGTTTTTCAAATAAATAAAGTGTCAAGTGTGATTTGCTCCGTTTGTTGAGTTCGCTAAAATTCTATAATTTCGATTGCCAGTATTACAGAATAGTTTTCCGTTCTATCCTGGGAGGAAGTAATCTATAACCTTAGGCAACAGTGAGGGATTAAATTTCTTAAGGACACACAAGCAACTTGTGGGCTTGGAATTATTTTACGATTCGTTTATTGAACTAATGTTTCCTTTTCCTCTGGTTTTTTGATTTCGAACATAGTAATACCAACAATATTGGACCTTGAACGTGGCATCAAATTTTGAATTGACTGGTTGGAGCTACATAATATAGTACCATTTGAATGCAGTTCCAGCGATATTTTCATTTAATTCAGGCGTCAGATTGTTGTTGTTCATACGATTTGCATCGTTTCGTAAATCTAAAAAAAAAAGGAATTGCAAGAGGAGCATTTCTCGCGGTACATGAATCGGGTCTTTATGGGACTAACTTCATGTCTTCATCAAAAAGTGATAATTATGCCGGGTTATGCTTTCTTTACTTTACTCATAATTTTAATTTTCTATCCTTTGTAATTCACGAAGTCAGTTTCTAAAAATGTTAGGATAGATAATTATTTTATGATGAACTCAAAATATATTCTATTTGCATGCCATAAAATATATTAGTTGGTATATAATTTGGTAGCATGTATGAAATTATGTGACATTATTTTCAAGATTGTAAGACATGAATTAAGCTTACACTAATACTTGAAAATTATTTTGAGATCATGAAGATGATATTTTATATGTATATTATTTTGGATCAATAATGATATACATATGTTGGTTTGATAAGAATAAGGTATCAAACGGTTGAAATATTTAGGGTTATAATGGTTTAGTTGGAAAGCAATTTGAAAAGAAAAATTTAAATACTTGTGATTTTCTACCCTACTTTGGAGACTAAAATCCTTGTAATTTTTTTCTTTTCTCTCGTTATGGAGACTAAAATCTTCGTGATTCACTACTCCCGCGTTGAGATTAAAATTTTCGTGATTATTTACTCATTTTTGAGACTAAGTCTTCGTGACATTCTACTCATTTGTCGGAAATTAAAGTCTAAATGACTTTCTAGTTGTTTTTGAGATAAAAAATCTTAGTAATTTTCTACTTTAGTTTATAATATGGTTTGATGATTAAAAACTTCACCCGATTATTAAATTTGATTGTGTCATATATTACTCGATTTGAAGATTAAAAACTTCACCGTTTATTAGATCTGGTTGTACCAGATATTACTCGGTTTGAAGATTAAAAACTTCACCAATTATTAATTCTGGTTGTGTCATGACACAAACAATAGTTCTTGTGGTTGGCTCAACAATGTAATAGGAACGTCGAATATGAATCTCATTTTGAAGAACTATATTTGGAATATGAAATTATTCACCAAACGACTACCCCTTTGTCACTGCAATCTAAAGGAATTGCGGAAAGAAAAAATAGAACATTAAAGGAGATGATGAATGCCTTGTTAATAAGTTCTGTTTCCCCAAGAACTTGTGGGGAGGGGGGGAGTTATTCTTATAGCTAAAAGTCGAGTTCCCCATAGCAAGACGCAATCCATTCCATATGATAAATGAAATGGAAGGAAGCCCAACATAAATCTTTTAAAGTGTGGGGGTGCTTAGCTAAAGTGCAAGTTCCTAAACCTAAAAGGGTAAAGATCGGACAAGAAACCGTTGATTCCGTTTTTATAGAATATGAAACAAATAGTAAGGAATATCATTCTCTGGTTCATGAATCAGAAAATTACGTTATTCATATTAATACAGTAATTAGGTCAGATAATGTTAAATTCTTAGAGAATATTATCCGTATAAAAAAGAATGTGAGTCGTCTAGTGAAAAATCTAAGCGACCTTGGGAAGAATCAAAAGAAAGTGCACCTAATGAGGTGAAACCAAGGCGTAGTACGTCAAAGGACAACCACTTCCATTGGATCAGATTTTCTGAAATTCTTATTGGAAAATGAGCTTCAAACTTTGTAAGAAGTTATGTCTTCCTCGGAAAGAAGCAGTCAATAGAGAGATAGAATCCATATTTGGGAGTTAGTTGATCATACTCCAGGAAACAAATCATTGGGTTCCAAATGGATTTTCAAGAGAAAAATAAAAGATGATGGCATTATTTACATGTATAAGGCAAGACTTATTGTCAAAGGATATTGACAACGAGAAGGACTTGACTATTTTAACATATACTCGTCGGTTATGAGTATTACGTACATATGAATGTTAGTAGCATTGGCTACAGTGTATAGTCTTGAAATCCATCAAATGGATGTGAAGACAGCCTTCTTAAATTAAGGAATAGAGGAAGAAATATACATGGAACAACTTGAAGAGTTTGTGATTCTAGGTAAAGAAAAGAATGTATGTATCTTGTTAAGTCCCTTTACAGACTAAAACAAGCACCCAAACAAGGGCATGTAAAATTTGACAAAATAATATTGTCAAATGGTTTCAAAATTAATGAGTATAAACAAACGTGTTTACGTTAAGAATACTTCAAATCACATAGTCATTATTTGATTATATGTGAATGATATGTTGATGAAATATTTAAAATATTGGGCCTTTTAGCTTATGCATGACAAAAGCTAATGTTACACGTAATGTCTAACTGATATAATTTTTGAATCCCATAAATCTTTAGTGGATATTGATATGGCAGTTGGTGAATTCATCAGTTGTTTAGTCTTCGTGAAGACTAGTCGATGAAACTACTAATTCGGAAGTTGGTCATGTGCCTTTCTCGAAAGATTATTTTCTTTATTGAAAATTTATATTGTTTAGTTCTTTAATGAAAGAATGTCACTTCGAAGGTTGTGACTTTTCATACAAAGATACATCTGTACGATTTTGTATGGACATGACTGTTCATGAATGAATGTATTAATATGTTGGTCTATAATGAGGTGAACCAACTGATGAACATGTCCAAAATCCATTGCAGGTTGGATTTGTTTCATGAATGAAGGTTCTATAATATGCATATCATATAGACGTATGAATAAATATCATACAATTGCTTGAAAATGGAGGAGTGATTGTGAAATGTGTTTTATATTAAACGGTTGTGGCCACAGCTGATACCAATCATTCCAGCTATTGTAATAATATACTATTGCTACATTAAGTGTAGTCAATAATCTGATATGCAATTGAAAGTCGAGACGTATTTGTTTACGACATAAGGAAGTTCGCATTGAACTTTCATGACAATGAAACGAGTCTTGAAATATATTCAAAATTATGCTTTACACTACAATAATTATCCCGCGATAATAGAAGGGTATAGTGATGCAAATTAGATCACCGGTTCAACTGATTCTAAATAGTCGGTGGAGGTGCGATATCTTAGAAATTGTCCAAGCAAATGTGCATTGACCGCTCTATAGTGGAGGCTGAGTTTATAGCCTTAGACAAGGCTGGTGAAGAAGTTGAATGGCTCCTATATCTTATTGAAGATATTTCATTTTTTCCCAAAATCATTAGCACATATATGCATATATTGCGATAGTCAAGTGGAAATAAGAAGGTCTAGGAGAATTATTTATAACGGGAAATCTCGTCATATACGACGAAGCCATAAAACCGTTAGGTAACTATTTTATAGAGGATTTATCATAATTGACTACGTGAAGTCAAGCGATAATATGTCAGATCTACTAACAAAAGGCCTAACTAGAGAGGTAGTTCAAATATCATCGAGGGGAATGAGACTATGGCTGATGATAAGTCATTGTGGTGGTAACTCTACCAAGAAGATTGGAGATCCCAAGATTTAGGTTCAAGGATCTCAAACAAAGTCATTAATGAAGGTTCAACATTTTCAAATAATATTTTGATCCATTCTCATGATGAAGACAATGTTCAGTAATAAGGATAAACCATAAAGGCTTTATAATGATTTCTATGTTTTATACGGGGTATATCAAATGGTGTATCTACAGGATAACACGTTTAGGAATCGCCTATGTAAGTGTGAAGTGTAAGCCGCTTCAAGGAGAATTTTGTAAGGCCAATTCTCTATGCACTTATGAAACCAGGCGGTGTTCATGGCTGAAACGAACACAACAATGAGAACCAAAGATGGTTAAGGGTTGATTATGTGACTTATGGTTGTCTAGGTATACACCAAACTTCGATGGTTCAAAGATACAGTCTACCGATTGACCGAGTATATCCGACATAAGTTCACGATGGAAAGTTCAAAGGAAACCTACTTATCCAGATGTGATTAATCCTTACTTGCAAATCACAATTTTTTTTGCATATTTGTTTTAAATATGGTCATTCCCATTCATGTGGGGGATTGTTGGGTTTTTTTCAAAAGGGTGTGAATGAAAAATGGAAGAGGCACCTCTTAGATTGCACCTCTTCATCTTACCCTTTCATTGCCTATAAATTTAGAGGCTTGGTCTCATTTTTCAGACATGGAAAAACTGAAAATTTCTCCCCTTATTTTTAACATTGTTGCATTGTTTTTCAAATAAATATAGTGTCAAGTGTGATTTGCTCTGTTTGTTGAGTTCGCTGAAATTCTGTAATTTTGCTTGCCAGTATTACAAAATAGTTTTTTCGTTGGGCAACAGTGAGGGGCTTAAATTTCTAAAGGACACACAAGAAACTTGTGGGCTCGGAATTATTTTACGATTTGTTTATTGAAGTAACGGTTACTTTTCCTCTAATCTTCTGGTTTCAAACACAGTAATACCAACAATTCCTGTACTCTCGGCCCGCATGAGTCTAAACTGTGTATGGCCCACAAAAAAAGTCCACTAGGTTGAAAACCTCGAAAGAGGCGGCCTAGGCATAAGTTAGGACAAAAAGAAAATCACCCATTCTGAACCTACGGTATGACTTGATCCTCTTCATCGAGGTAAATAGGCAGCTTAGAGTTTCATTCTAAGTTCATCCGCATAAGTTCAAAAGATACATATTGCCCCAATCATTGTCCAAATGAAGTATGATGGAAGTAACTCTTTCAACCAACACTTGAAAATTGGGTTGAAATATCATTCTTCTATTGAACTTTGGATCTCATATGACTTATAGGGGGCAATCCTCCATGGTAAAGTTGTGTCTTCAATGGGACGATTATAGTCTTTTATGAGGCTACCAAATAGTTGCACTGAAGTTTAGGGATACACTACGTATTCATGTTCGCCAAATTTTTAAATCCGCTGATCTTCAAGTTTGCTGCTCTTCAAGTTGTAGACAATGAACTGTGTCTAGAAAACAAAATCAGGCCAAAAAGTATTGCAACAATCATAGTATTTGATTTCAAGTAATTTGAGTGTACTATCTTTATGAATCCTCTGGTTCTTCTTTTCAATAGTAAATAAATTCAAGGGACCTTGAGCTTGATCTTGAAACTATAGTTGTTGCCACGAACAATGATCTTGGATTCAACTAGCACGAATTTTGATTTGAACTCGTACTCCTTGAATCTTGATTTGTTCTTCGATCTTGGGCTTGAGCTTGATTTGTTGTTTGTTCTTGATCTTGAACTTAATTTTTTCTTCGTTCTTGAGCTTGAAATTGATTTGTTCTTCGTTCTTGAACTTGAACTTGATTGCTTGAAGCTTGAAACTTGTGGAGGAATTTGCAGCATTTGATCCACGAGCTCTTTCTTGCTTCTTGTTATAACTTCTGGTGTCTTTTCCGGTTATTAAGACTCTTATTTATAGTTGTGGAATGGAAGAGTTATGATAAGAACAGACTCTTTCCGACCAATCAAATTGAAGTGTGACGAGGCTGCATTTGATTAGCCAAAACATGTCACTTGCACACGTAGTGCAGTTTTATCAGCTTTTTAATTTGGCTTGGTATGCCTTTTCAATTTGGCCTTTTCATAAACGGAAGGCATGCCAAGCCAAATTAAAAGGCCAATGAAATCGTGCTACATGTGCAAGTGACATGTTCTGGCCAATCAAATGTGGCCTTGTTACACCTCAATTTGATTGGTCAGAAAGAGTTTATTCTTATCACAACTCTTCCCTCTCACAACTATAAATAGGGGTCATCATAACTCAGAAAAGACATTAGAAGTTATAAAAAGAAGCAAGAAAGATCTCGTGGATCAAATGCTGCAAATTTCTCCACAAGTTTCAAGCTTAAAGTAATCAAGTTCAAGCTCAAGAACAAAGAAAAAATCAAGTCCAAGCTCAATAACAATGAACAAATCAAGTTCAAGCTCAAGAACAAAGAACAAATCAATTTCAAGATCAAGAGCAAAGAACAAATCAAGTTCAAGGAATACGAGTTCAAATCAAAGTTCGTGCTAGTTGAATGCAAGGTCCTTGTTCGTGGAAACAACTATAGGTTCATGATCAAGCTCAAGGGCCCTTGAATTTATTTACTATTGGAAATAAGAATCAGATGATCCATAAAAATTGTACACTCATAATACTCGAAATCAAATACTACGACTATTGTAATATTTTCGGTCTTGATTTTATTTTCTCGACGCAAATTTATTGTTTATAAATTCTGGCACGCGTAGTGGGAAAATTTTGACCTCTCATCTCAAATTTTCAATCACCAAAGTTTAAGAACATCCAAATGGCTTCAAAGAAAATCAACTTCCACCAAGGTTGCCAATTCCAGGTTCTACGCTGATGTAGAAAGGATCATCGATGTTACCTTTGGAAGTTTTGGACCGACTACAAGAAGCAAGGTGATATCTTTAGGAAAAAAGAACTCCAAGTTCCATCCCCACCAATCCCTATTTTCGGATCTTCATCCTCAAAAGGAGCAAGATCTTGCCCAAACGCACCCGAAGAAGGAAGCGATGTTTTTTAAAAGATTAAGAAAACTCTTGCTCTACTTGACCTCTCTGGATCCAAGAACTCTGTTATGAAGGAAGATGATGATGCCTCAAGTGATTGATCCTCTCTAGTTACACCACATAGCGTGAGCCAATCGAAGATCAATCTGTGTGACAATCCATGCTACTCTTCGTCGTCCACGATAATCATGCAAGCCATGGTGACTAACACTTCGTCTGTGGAGGAGCAGTTGGCAAACTTGACGGAAGAAATCGCTGGCTTGACCAAGTGCATGCAAAATTAAGATGCTAGAATCGACAAGCTAACAGATAAGGTGGGAATCTTGATGGAAGAATAATTCACCCACGCAGCTGGCAAGCTACCAGAAGTTCCAAAGAGTGATTCTCCCCCAAGACAAGTGGCATCCTCTAAGGCTATACCTATCTCATCTGAAGGGATGATTCCAATCGATCAACTAAAGGAGTTCATTGAAGGAACCATTAAGAATAAGTATGAAGTTGCTGCCAAGTCCTCCTTTACATATGCAAAGTCGTACACTGCAAGGGTCGATATGTTGAAGATGCTTGCTGCCAACCTCCAAAGTTTCAACAACTTTATGGTAAGGGTAATCCAAAGCAACATGTGGCACACTTCGTTGAGACGTGCAACAAGGCTGGGACTTATGGAAATTACCTTGTCAAGCAGTTTGTCCGCTCAGTAAAAGGAAATGTTTTTGACTGGTACACAGAGGATCAACTAGAGTAAGAGTTCCTCAATCGCTTTTATAGCACCAGATATATTGTGAGTATGATAGAACTTACAAATACTCGTCAACGAAAGGGTGAACCAGTTATCGACTTTAACAATCGTTGGAGAAATGCAAGCCTCAACTACAAAGAGAGGCTTAGTGAAGCTTATGGAATAGAGATGTGCATCCAAGACATGCATTGGGGACTGTGCTACATCTTGCAAGGTATCAAGACTAGCACATTTGAAGAACTTGTGACTCGTCCCCATGACATGGAGTTAAGCATGGCCTTCACTGGAAACAAAAGGCTGCCTATCTATGAGCCTCGCAAAGGGAACGACAAGCAAGAAGTCAGGAAATGGAGCAAGTTTGTACTCAGGTCTGAAAACAAAGAAGCTATGAATGTCAACACATCACCTGTGAAGTTCACAATGAAGGTGAGCAAGAAGTAGAGTACTAAATCCACTTCTTCTCAAGATAAACCAAGTGAGAAGTTGACTCTAAAAGAAATGCAAGAGAAGGAGTACCCATTTCTAGATTTTGATGTGCCAGCAATTTTTGAAGAACTCCTCGAGTTAAATCTCATTGAACTTTTGGAGATGAAGCGGCCAAATGAAGCTGGCAAAACAAATGACCCAAATTACTATAAATACCATCGACTTGTGAGCCATCCTCTAGAGAAGTGCTTTGTTTTCAAGGACAAAGTTATGGACTTGGCTCGTGAAAAGAAGATCGTGCTTGAAGATGAGAAAGAAAGCGCAAACCAAGTCTCTATTACCTTTGGCTCCTTCAGTCCGGCTGTATTATGTTGTTTTAAAGAAGGAAAATATGAAGAATTGAGAACGACAAATTTGAAGTCGATCAACTTGATGGCGATGAAGGTTGGACGTTGGTGACTCGTCGTAGGCGCTATAAAAGTAGCCCACGAAAAGAATCGTTAAAACAACCAACAAGGAAAATGATGGTTAAAAGACCAATGAAACAGAATCCAGTTAGGCATTTGAAGAAAGAAAAAGTTGAGGTGCAACACCCTCAAAAGCCATGACATCCAGTGACCTTGGAGGATTTCTTTCCATGTTGGTTCCCCACGAAGATTTCCCATGATGGTATTGAGGCCTCTTATTGCAATGCTGATAAAGGGAAAGAAAAGAGTGATGACCTACCGTTGGCATCATCTTCAGAAAAGCTCATCGATTCTATTCCTCAAGAAGTTAATGTGTGCGAGGAAAAAGTTGCGTTCACAAATGACGACCTTCTACTAGGTGACACTCTTCATAACCGCTCGTTGTACATGGTTGGCTATATGCTTGATGAAAGGGTAAATCAAATTTTGGTCGATGGAGAATACTCAGTGAATATCTTGTCAATTCGCACTGTGAAAGAACTTGATATTCCCATGAACGAACTCTCGGAAAGTCATGTGATCCAAGGATTCAACCAAGGGGGGCAAATAGCCATAGGCGCGATCAGGTAGGGGATCACCATTGAAGATGTGCAATCAAGTGCATGGCTGCATGTGATCAATGCAAAGACTTCATATAATGTCTTGCTGGGAAGGCCTCAGATACATGAGAATAAAGTGGTTCCATCTACCTACCGTCAATGTTTGAAATATTACGAGGGTGAAGTCAAGAAAAAGATAACTACGAATGACAAGCCATTCACTGAGGCCGATTCACACTTCACCGATGCAAAGTTATACTTGATGAACCGCATTGTGAAGGAGCTTAAAGCTGATGATGTCATGAAAAGCAAGAATGACGAGCCCACAACTAAAAGAGCTGAGATGACTACTGGTAGAGCAAAAGCTGTTACTGAGAAGGTACAACCTAACTCGAATTAATGTTATATAGAGGATAATGCGTATTATGGAAAGAAAGTAACTCATGCACTCCATTATGTCCCTAAAAGGAATAAAAATGAAGGTGAATCATCTAATCTCCAAAATAATATGTTAAAGGAGTTAACTCCTCTGATAAAACGAATTGAGGCAGTAAAGTTGTCCCCAAAGCCGCTTGCAGGGTTTGTGGCCCAAAATCATTTGCAGAATATGGCACTTCCTACAAAGCGAATAGATAAAGGTTTTAATCCTAACGCTTACAGGCTATTTGCAAAAGATGGATACAATCCCAATGAGCCATTAAAGTTAGAGAAGCTCCCATCAGAAGCTGCGACAAGGCAACCACGTGAAGGTTTGGGATACAAGCAACCGTCGCTAGTGTGTTTCTCCATAAGAAGGGCGTGCAGCAATTATATCACTGTAGAAGATGAATCTGCCGCTTCTAACAAGCCTTCTGTCTTTGATCGTCTTGGAAAATCAACTGTGAGGACTTCCATGTTTGAGATATTGGGTCCATTAAAGAATGGGAATAAGTTCTAGAGAAATTATAAAAAATACAAGAACACTCGTTTCGCCCAAAATTCAGAAGATCTCTAAGGATTTCCAAAGTCTGGTTCCTTCTAGAATGAGGCGACAAACAAAAGTCATGGTTTCATGTGATGAGGTACTAGAGGTGAAGCCATACACTATGTTCTACACCAAAGAACGTGATGAAGACGAAGAAAGTGTGGGTTCTTCGTATCATGTTACTACACAAGGAGAGCACGGTGTTTTATCTCTAATGGAGGATGACGAGAAATTGGAGGATGTTTCATCGTGTTATCATATATCCTTCAACTATGGGAACCCTCGAGAAAATAAAGATGCGAAAGATGATCCCCCCGAACTTGGTGAAGGGGTGAAGGCAACGCTCGATGCCTTAAAAGAAGTTAACCTTGGCACAAATGAAATAACCAAGGCCCACATACCTAAGGGCTTTATTAGCAATCGATGAAGAAAACACTTATATCGAGTTACTCAAGGAGTTCAAGGATGTTTTTTCTTGGAGTTACAAAGAGATGCCTGGCTTGGACCCTAAAATAGCAGTTCATCACCTTGCAGTCAAGAATGGCGCCTGTCCTGTTAAGCAAGCCAAAAGGTGCTTTAGGCCGAACTTGGTTCCCCTGATCAAAGGTGAAGTTAACAAACTAATTGAAGCTGGTTTTATTCCCGAAGTTAAATACCCAAAATTGGTCTCAAGAATTATCATGTTAGGAAGAATAATGGCAGATTCGAATGTGTGTTGACTTCAGAGATCTCAACAATGTGTTTCCCAAAGATGAATTCCTGCTTCCTATTCCAGAGCTGATGATCGATGCTACTACTGGTTATGAGGCAATGTCTTTCATGTATGGTTCGTCGCGCTATAACCAAATTCACATGGTACCAAAAGACGAAGTGCTTATTGAATTCCGCATCCCGAATGGTATTTATTGCTACAAGGTAATGTCTTTTGGCTTGAAGAACGCTGGTTCCACTTACCAAAGGGCTATGCATAATATCTTTGATGACCTTCTCCATAATAATGTCAAATTCTATGTGGGCGACTTGGTGGTAAAATCGAGAAAGAGGGGCTACCACTTGAAAGACTTGAGGATGGTGTTTGAATTGCTCCGGAGGTACCAACTTAGGATAAATCCATTGAAATGCGCCTTTGGAGTTACTTCTGGAAAGTTTCTTGGTTTCATTGTCCGACATCGAGGGATTGAGATTGATCAAGCCAAAGTGGATGCCATTTTGTAAATTCCTGAGCCGCGCGATATTCATGAATTGAAAAGTCTGCAAGGAAAGCTAGCATACCTTAGGAGATTCATCTCAAATCTAGTTGGGAGGTGTCAACCATTCAGTCACCTCATGTCGAAAGGCGTCCCTTTCCAGTGGGACCAAGCTTGTAGTAATGCCTTTTAAAGTATGAGAACCTGCTTGATGAAGCCTCTAGTTTTAGCAGCCCCTATACCTGGAAAGCTGTTGATACTATATATTTCAGCACAAGAAAGGTCTGTTGGAACTTTTTTGGCTCAAGAAAATAGTGAAGGGAAATAAACCTCCCTTTACTACTTGAGTAGGATGATGACACCAAATGAGCTGAATTATTCACCGACCGAAAGGTTATTTCGTGCTAGTCTTCTCAATCCAAAAGTTGAAGCATTGCTTTCAAGATCATGTCGTTCATTTGGTTTCTAGAGCAACTCCCATAAAGTTTGTGATGTCAAAACCCGTTCTTAGTTATCGACTAGAAAGGTGGTACCTCGAGTTTCAACAATTTGAAATTGTGTACATACCTCAAAAGGCTATAAAAGGACAAGTGTTAATGGACTTCTTGGCAGATCACCCTATACGTGATGGCCTGGAGCTAACTGACGAACTACCTGATGAGGACGCAATGGCCATTGAAGTTCAACCTTTATGGAAGATGTACTTTGATGGTGATGCACATCGTGGAGGAGCTGGTGTAGTATTTGTCACTTCTCAAGGTGAAGTTCTTCCCTACACTTTTACGTTAACACAACTCTTCTCTAACAACGTTGATGAGTATCAAGCATTAATACTTGGGCTTGACATGGTAGTCGAAATGAAGCGGTTGCAATTGAAAGTATTTGGTGACTCTCAGTTAGTGATCAACCAGCTTTTAGGTAGTTACGAGGTCAAGAAACCTAAACTATGCCCATATCATGATTACGCTAAAAGTTAATGGGGTGGCTCGGTGACGTGACTATTCAACATGTGCCTAGGAAATAAAACAAGAAGGCTGATACTTTAACTACCCTAGCTTCATCGTTAAACTTGCCAGATCAAGCGAAAGTTACTATCTGCCAAAAATGGGTAGTATCGCTTCCAAATGAGGCTGAAAGTAAAGAAAATGAACTCAAGCATTTTGTCGTTGTTTCTCAAGCTGAGAAAGAAGAATGGGGACAACCCATTATCGACTACTTAAGTTATGGGATACTTTCAGAAAATTCGAGGAGAAGGACTGAAATCCGTCGTCGTGCACCTCACTTCCTTTACTACAAAGATACTCTATATATAAGGTCATTCGAGGGAGTACTCTTGCGATGCTTAGGGGGAAGAAGAAGCACTCCAAGCTTTGCAAGAGGCACATACTGGGGTATGTGGATCACACCAGTCTGGACCAAAGCTCCACCTCCATATAAAAAGGATGAGATATTATTGGCCAATGATGATAAAAGATTTCTTGGACTATGCTCTAAGATGCAAGGCCTTCCAATTTCAAGCAAATTTTATTCATTAGCCTCCCAAATTGTTGCACCTAACTATTGCATCCTGGCCATTTTATGCTTGGGGATTAGATGTTGTTGGACCACTGCTAAAATCCTCTGGTGGGGACCTATACATTTTGGCTGCAACTGATTACTTCTCAAAATAGGTTAAAGTTGTTGCTCTTAAGGAGGTAAAGAAAGAAAATGTTGCAAGTTTCATCCAAGTAAACATAATCTATTGATTTGGAATTCCTCGTTACATAATAAATGGCAAGTCATTCGTCAATTGGTTGATGAACAAGATTTGTGATCTCTTTGGCTTCAAGCAACGTAACTCTTCTATGTATAATGTTGCCGCCAATGGTCTAGCTGACACATCCAACAAGACTCTATGCAACTTGTTAAAGAAAGTTATCTCCAAATCCAAGCAAGATTGGCATGACCGTACGGAAGAAGCACTGTGGGCATACAGGACAACTCACTGCACACCAACACAAGCGACCCCTTATTCACTTGTCTATGGAGTCGAAGTCATTTTACCACTTGAGCGTCAAATAACTTCATTACAATTAGCTATTCATGAAGGGATCACTGATGAAGAAAATGCTTGACATCGATTAGCAGAGTTGGAGTCTCTTGATGAGAAGAGGTTGGAAGCTCAACAGATTCTTGAATGTTATCAAGCTCGAATGTCTTACGCGCCTTCAATAAAAGGGTTCGTCAGAGATCCTTTCAAGTAGGAGATCAATTCTTTTCCATACGAAGACCCATTATTACTTCCCATAAACCTGTAGGGATTTTCCCTTCAAAATGGTATGGGCCATATGTCGTGCAAGATGCTTATTCAAGTTGGACTTACAAGCTGGTTGATGCAGATGGCATGAGAATTGGCCCTATGAATTGCAAGTTTTTGAAGAAGTATTATCCTTGAAGTTACAACGCTGCTGGACGCACGAGCCTAAACTGTATGTTCCTACACTCCTGGCCCGCATGAGACTAAACTATGTACGGCCCACAAAAAAAGTCCACTAGGTTGAAAACCTTGAAAGAGACGGCCTAGACATGAGTTAGGACATAAAAACAAACAAATCACTCACTCTGAACTACGGTATGAATTTATCCTCTTCATCGAGGTACGTAGGCAGTTTAGAGTCTCATTCCATGTTCAGTCGCATAGTTCAAAAGATACATATTGCCACAATCGTTGTCCAAATGAAGTATGATGGAAGTAATGCATTCAACCAACACTTCAAAATCGGGCTGAAATATCATTCTTATGTTGAAATTTGGATCTGATATGACTTATAGGGGCAATCCTCCACGGTAAACCTGTTAAGTCTTCAATGGGATGATTATAGTCTTTTAGGAGGCTACCAAGTATTTGCACTGAAGTTTAGAAACAACATCAGCACTCTTGGTTGGACTCTCAACACTTGCAAAAATGTTCTTTTGGACTTGGAGAGAGAGTGCTTCTGCTTCGAGGACTTGTGAATCAAGGAACCAGGTTCCTCTTCTACTTCCTCATCCACATTAACAACAAGAACGACCTTTTCATCTACAGATTTTCCATCCTTTACCAACTTTCTCTTTCTTTGACTCCTTTGACATTTCTTGAGAGCAGACTCAAGAGCCTCCTTTTTCTGCAACCGTGTAGTGAGTCGCTTAGGGGTTGGCTCTGGAGTTGCAACTGGCTTACTCCTAGCCCTGATAAAACTAGCAATCACCATATCATCTAAATCTTATTCACTATCAGATCGCATCTCAGGCACCACCATATTCAGAGGCTCAGCATAAAATGGGAAGAATGAGCAGGATCAATACTGACCTGGGGAGATTCCCCTAACCTGGATCCTCTGTGGAGGGATCGGGTCCATCATTAGGGAGCCCAGTAGTATCATCCTGTGCCAAATTTTCAACTAGCACAAGATCTCTCCCATTTATTATGGCCCGAGGGTCTTCCCCTTGAGGCTCAGACCCCTCTACACCTTCCTCAACTAAAACCCCTTCAGCAACTATGGAGAGAATGTTTCTATTGCCTCATTTCTTATGGTTCCATGGAAATCTCAGCAAAAGGAGGAGTGTTACCTGTACACTCAAGACCTGACATGGTTGTGTCAGCATTGTCAGGAACAGCCTCTTGGTTTGCACTTGAGTTCTCTTCCATAGCGAGATTGGAGGTTTCCTGATTTCCCTCTTCGACCAAGTTACCCTGTTCACCCTGTTTTTCTGGCGAGACTGGAAGAGAACTGGTAGCCAGAAACTTTTTCAGAGTCGAGGTTTTGCGACTCCAATGAGAACCAGAACTTAAGTGGGTAGGTGAGGAGACTAAGTGTGGGGGGAGACTCCGCTCTAGGGTTTGGACTGGTGGTGGTGTTTGGTGAGGAGTATACTATTGGAGTTTCAACTGGTGTGGACTCGGTGGGGGTACTGTTGAGAGCATTGGAGTTTTCTTGATTCTCAGTCATGGTGGAGTTTACTGGAGAGAATAATGGTTTGAGAAGAGAGGAGGGGAAGTGAAAATTTGAAGTTTGATATGAGGAATTGTGACCTTGATAGATTTATTTATGAGAGATGAGGGACCGGTTAAGAAAAGGTGGCAGTTTTATTTTAGGAGTCGGGTCGTTCAGCAGCAAGTGAGATGTTTTGGTTGAAAAGACGCAAAGGAAAGAAACTGACACACTGATGATGTGGCATTATTTTTATCCGTTCTAAATTGTGTATGAGAGACAACGAAGCTACTAACCTGTGTCAGGAGAACCATGTTCCCTGATAGGTCTTGCAAGTGAAAGCTTAACCCCTTTTACCAGCATGCACTGCATCAGCTGCTCTATAATCATCATGTGTGTCTATCTGTAACGGTATAGAAATGAGTTAGACTTTGTTAGAACATACTTAAGCTAATTTTACCTGTACATTTTTTTCAGAGCCAATCATTGGTGGACCAGGTCCTCAGTTGGGTTTTATCAACCCCAGTGTCAGGCGATTTCTTTCAAAGTGTTATCTGCTTAGAGATTTGGTGAAGATGTCTACAATCTTATCTTCAGTGCTACAAAACTTCATACAGATGAGCCCTTTTTAAACATTGTCCCTGAGGAAGTGATGACGTACATCAATGTGCTTGGTCCTCTTATGTTAGACTAGATTTTTGGCCATGTTGAGTGCACTTTTATTGTCACACAAGAGAGGCACACAGTCTGAGTACACTCCAAAGTCTTCCAATTGTTGCTTGATCCACAGTAATTGAGCACAGCAAGAAGCATCTGCTACATATTGTGCTTCAGCATTTGAGAGTGCCATTGAGTTTTGCTTCCTTGTACCCCATGAGATGAGACAAGAAACCAGAAAATGTGCCATTACAAACATGCTTTTTCTGTCCACCAGATATCCTGCATAATCAACATCAGCATATCCAAAAACATCAAAGTTGTCACCTAAGGGATAGTAGAGAACCAGGTCCTTCGTCCCTTTGAGATATCTCAATATTCTCTTGGCAGCCTTCAGATGAGATTACTTTTGATTAGATTGAAACCTTGCACAAAGACCCACACTGAACACAATGTCTGGTCTGCTTGCAATGAGATACAAGAGTGACCTTGTGATCCCTCTATACAAGGTTTGATTTACAGGGGAACCAGGTTCATCCATGTCTAGATGAGTAGCTGTGCCAATAGGGATGTCAATAACTTTTGATGCTTACATGTCAAACCTTTTCAGCAACTCCTTGATGTACTTCTGTTGACTTCTCAATGTTCCCTTTTGGGATTGGTTCACTTGAAGTCCCAGGAAGAAATTTAATTCTCCCATCATACTCATCTCGAACTCACTCCCCGTGAGTTTTGCAAACTCTTAATAAAGAGAGTCAGTTGTGGCTCCAAAAATAGTATCATCAACATATAATTGAACAATGAGCAGGTTCCTCCCTCGTTTCTTCAGAAAAAGAGTGTTATCAATTTTCCCTCTTGTAAAGCCGTTTTCTAGAAGGAACTTTGATAACCTTTCATACCAAGCCCAGGGAGCCTGCTTTAGCCCATACAATGCCTTGTCCATCTTGAACACATGCTCAGGATGCTCGGGATGCTCATGACGCTCAAATCAAGGAGGTTGCTTGACGTAGACTTTTTCTTTCAAAAACCATTCAGAAATGCACTTTTGACGTCCATTTGGAACAGTGTGAACTCCATATAAGATGCAAAGGCAATAAGAATTCTGATAGCTTCCATTCGATCAACTGGAGCAAATGTCTCATCATAATCAATCCCTTCTTCCTGATTGTAGCCTTGAACTACAAGCCTGGCCTTATTTCTTATTTTATTTCCAAACTCATCAAGTTTGTTCCTAAATACGCACCTGAATCCTTTGATGGTTTGATTTGCAGGTCGAGGAACCAGGTGTCATACCTTGTTTCTTTGAAACTGATGCAGCTTCCCTTTGCATGAATGTGATCCAGTTTGCATCTTTCAATGCTTCTTTGGAATTTTTTGGCTCTATTTGGGAAAGAAAAACTGAAAAGGCAAGTGAATTTCTAGATTTTGATCTGGTTTGAACTCCTGAGTCAAGAGGGGTGATTATGTTGTCCAGAGGATGTGAGGTTTTGTGCTTTCAATTTGGTACCTGAATCTCATTGGTAGAGGAACTAGGTATATCTGACTGAGGTTCTTCACCACTTCTTACTTCAGCAAGTGGAGTACCTTGGACTGCATCACAACTCTATTTTCAGCTTCAGTTGTTGTCATTGTGGAACCAGGTTTATCTCCAATAGATGGAGATGTAGTTGCATCATCTTCATTTTATTCCTTGACATGGCTCATCATGTCTGCCTTTCTATTTTCCATGTCAATAACTTAACCTGGAACCGATAAAGGTTCTCCATCTTGATCAGCATGCCCATCCTTCTCATAGGAGAGGTGAGGTTCATCAAAGATCACACGTACACTCTCCTCAACACATTGAGTTCTTTTGTTGTATAATTTGTAAGCTTTGATTAGGGACGAGTATCCTAGGAAGATTCCTTCATCAATTTGGGCATTGAATTTTCCAAGCGTTTCCTTTCCATTGTTGAGAACATAACATTTGCAGCCAAATGTCCTCAAATGAGTCAGTTTGGGCTTTCTTCCATTCAGCAACTCATAAGGTGTTTTGTTTAGAAGGGACCTGATCATGCACCTGTTTATCAAGTAGCATGCAGTGTTGATTGCTTCTGCCCAGAAATATTTTGTGATTCCATTGTCAATTAGCATTGTCCTCGCCATGTCTTCAAGAGTCTTGTTGTTCCTTTCCTCAACACCATTTTGTTATGGTGTTCTTGGAGCTGAGAAGTTATGAGTAGCCATTTTCAATACATATCTTTCATCAAATCTGGCGTTATCAAACTTTGTCCCATGGTCTGATCTGATGCAAGCCACATTTGTTCCTATCTTCACTTGGATCTTCTTGACATAGGCAACAAATACTTGAAAAGTCTCATCCTTGGTTCTGAGGAACAGGGTCCAAGTGAATCTAGAGTAGTCATCCACTATCACAAAGATATATCTTGTTCCTCCTATGCTTGGCACCCTCATGGGTCCACATAGATCCATATGAAGAAGATCAAGTGACCTTGGGGTGTTGACTTCCTTTTTGGGATTGAATGAATATCTGACATGCTTTCCTTTTGCACAAGCATCACACACTTTGTCTTCCTTGAAGCTTGACTTGGCTAGACCACGAACTAGGTCCTTCTAGACTAGTTTGTTCAGTAATGAAAAGCTTGCATGCCCCAGCCTTATGTGCCGTAATTCAGCATCTTCATCAACAGCTGTTAACCAGCTTAGATCACCACTTTGCAGGGACCCAATATCAGCAACATAAATGTTCTTGTATCTCTTGGCCACTAGCACCACCTCACCAGTCACAAGATTTGTGACCGTGCATATCTTTGAGAAGAATTGCACTTTGTTTCCCGTGTCACATATCTGAGACACACTCAATAGACTATACTTCAAGTCATTGACATAGTACACGTACTCAATTGAGTGAGCGAGTGACTTCCCAAACCTTCCAACTCCCAGAATATATCCTTTTTTGCCATTTCCAAAGGATACACTCCTTCCTTTCAAGGCCTTCAGTGAAAGGAAATCGATTGTATTTATAGTCATGTGCTTTGAGCAGCCACTATCCATGTACCATTGTTGGTTACTCCCCTTCACTGCTCCCTGCACAAGGAAATCAAGGGTTAGATTTAGGAACCCAAACAAGTTTGGACCCTTTGTTGTGAGGAAAAGGATGAATGAGTGTTCTTTTAGTCCAGGCAGACATCGTGCGCTTTCTATATGAGGGAGAAGGTTCTCTAGAAGTAGTTACTTTCTTAGAAAAAACTTTATTTTTCTATTCAGATTGAACCCTGGCCTTGCAGTATTCTTTGAGGTACCCATTGTTACCAAAGTGAATACAAAGCCAATTATCAGGTACAGTAACATACTTGCTATGAGGGTTGTAGGGATTCTTCTCCCTTAGAAGTAGTTACTTTCTTAGCAAAAACTTTATTTTTCTATTCAGATTGAACCCTAGCCTTGTAGATTTCTTTGAGGTGCCCATTGTTACCACAGTGAATACAAAGCCAATTATCAGGTACAGTAACATACTTGCTCTGAGGGTTGTATGGAGTCTTCTCCCTTTGAAACCCAATTCCCTGCATGTTCCCATTATTAACGTACATGGCATTGATAGCATCAGATGACCATATCCACTTCAGTGATTTTTCAAGATCACTTTTCACTCTTCCTAGTTCTTCCTGAAGTTGTTTGTTTTTCTCAAGCTCAACATACAGACTGGACTTCACTGAATTTAACTCACTTTCAAGCTTAATGTATGCCTCACTTGCAAATTCCTTTCCCTTTTGAGAATTTCCAGGCCTACTCTCCACTTTAAGTTCCTCAATTGTCTCCTTCAAGTCCACTACCACCACTAATCGGTCATCTCTCTCAAGCTCAATGTTAGAAACTCTCTCAGTTAAGACTTATTTTTCCTTACTTTCACACTCAATGGTTTATTTTAATTCTACCACAACAACCATTAGATCATCTCTTTAATGTTCTGTATTTGAAAAATTTTCATCTAAGGCATCCTTCTTTTTCTTCAGATTCTCAATTGTTTCTTTTATATCAACTAATACGACTACTAGGTCATCTCTGGTTCAATCTGTTTCTCCTAATTCCATAGTTAAAGCATCTTTATCACTTATAAGACTGTGATAAGCATCAATTAACACATTTTCCAAAGACATGAGGTTTTTAGGAGAATAAGATTTCAGATTTCTCTGAACATCCAGAAAATTTACCTTATCATCGTCGTTATCTTCATCGTCATCAGATTGAGCAATCAAAGCAAATATTGAGTCATACTTAGTTGCTTCATTTTACACTGCCATCATTGAACTATCACATTGATCATTTTCTTCTTCAGATTTGCTGGAGTCTCCCCATGCAGAAAGAGCTTGCTTTACAACATTGTTAGCGACATTCTTTCTCTTGAAGCGTTTATCAGGAACTGGGTTCCTTTGGACTGCTTTGTCTGAGTTGTGCTTGAATTGATCTTGCTTTTGGAGAGGACAGTCCTTGATAAAGTGTCCTGGCTTTCCATATTTATGACAGAGGTCATAATTTTTTGGCTTGCTAGAACTACCCCTTTTTGGAATGCCTCAATTTCTGCTAACCATTTTCTGGAATTTTCTTGTCAAGTATGCCATATCACCATCTTCACTACTTGAGTCATTGCTGTCTGTCTTGAGGACCAGGTTCTTCTCTCTTTTGGGATCTCCTCTTTCATTTTCCTTCTTCTTCCTTTGATAAGTTTTCAAGTTTCCAACAAGTTCATCTATGGTCAGCGTCTGCAAGTCCTTCGCCTCTATAATGGCGTTCACTTTGTTTTCCCAGGAACTGGGCAGTACATTAAGGATTTTGGTGACAAGCTTGTTTCTTGGAATAATTTCACCAGGAGAGTGAATCTCACTAATTATGGAGGTGAAGCGAGTATGCATATCTTGGATGGATTTATCATCTTTCATCCTAAAGAGCTCGTATTCAGTTGTGAGTAGGTCGATCTTGGATTTCTTAACCCATGTTTTTCCTTCGTGAGCTGTCTGAAGAGCCTCCCAGATTTCTTTTCCTGATTGTCATACCGATATCCTCTTATATTAATCAGGACTAATGACACAAACAAGAATTTTCTTTGCACGAAAATTCTTTTCTATGGCCTTTGGATCATCGTCATTGAATTCCTTCCTCGTCTTGGGAATGGCTACATCGGGGGTCGCCAAGATTCTTGGTAGGAACAAAGGGCCCGTCAAAGATAACATCCCATAGCTCAGAATCTTCAGGCATGATGAAGTCGTGCATCCTAGTCTTCCACCACCCATAGTACTGGCCATTGAATCTCGGTGGCCTGTAGGTAGACTAACCTTCTTCAAAGTTTGATGGAGCATCCATGAGGATCCTTTTAGGTGTTAGCCTAATAGAAAGAACCTGCTCTGATACCAATTGATTAAATTCGAGGGTCCACCAAACTATATAGAGAACCAGGTTCTCTATCAGTTTCCATGGATTACACACACATACAGTAGAACATAAATAACACGGAGAGTTGTACGCGAAAAATACCCAGCTCAACGGGATAAAAAATCACAACCTATCCTTGTAGGATTTCAACTTCACTACTGAGCAAAACTTTTAGATTACAAGCTATTGTAACCTAGGAATTAACTCCTTAATCCCTCACTAACTTGTAACACACCTATTACAATCCACTTTGTAATATCTCTATTACAAAGACTTTACAACTTGACTAACTCTAGCCAAGACACAAACACGAGGGTTTATGATTTACAAGAGTTTCCTACACAATGCTTCTGAGTAAGTTAAGTAGGAATTACAAGTAATAATATTAACAAAGTTACAACTCAACTAAGGACATAAAATCACTTGATATGGCGAACTGGTCTGTAGCAGTGTTGTTCATTGTTCTTGATGCACTTGAGAATTGTTGACTGGAAGCTTAATCACTGTTGTGAGTGCTTGAGTAAATTCTCTAAGTGTTCAATTGATGTTTTGTCATTATTTTAATATTAATATAACATTGATGACATCACTTGAATGATGTAACCAACTTGGGTACAAGGTCTTTCCCAATGAAGGTGACTGTTGCACTGTGTTGTACTGTTGCGTGTGCAGGCAGTCACTTTCCAGCTGTTGGAGAGTTGACTTAGTACAATCCCCAGGGGAACTGAAGTCCATATGTTCCCCTTGTTGATTCTTTAACTTCTAAAATGCTGACGAACATCTCCAGCTTAAGCATGATTATTTTCATGTGCTTAAGGATGTGAACCAGATGTGTATCAGGTTTCTTATCTGGTTCTTGACATTAAGTTTGTTAGATCATCAAACATAAAACAAAGGTACTTATAACCTATCATATGAAATACCATTAGTGTCTCCAAGACATGTTGCCAAGTTTATGAACTACAAATTAATCGTGGGGATATTTCCTTCGGAATCTCTAACTTAACTCGAGGCCTAAGTTTGATGCTTCACCGATACTTCAAGTATTTGTCTTCACTTCAAATCAAGTTTATGCTCAGTGCTTGAAGTAGGGGTATTTATAGGCATATATATTTTATTGAAATTAAATCCGTAAGATAATTTGGACTATATTTTAAATTCAATATATATTATGGGCTAATATAATTGGATTAATTATTTAAGTCTGATGCAATATATATGGATTAAATAAATAATTTCAAAGTTGTTGGGCTAACCCATTTAGTTGGACAACAAATAATGAGCCCACTTCATTAAGCCCAAAATGCCATTTTCCTAAAGGCCCAGTGTGACGCCACGTATCAAATGACGTGGGACGCCTGTTGATACCCAATTTTTTCCAAAATATTATTAAAATTGCATACATACATTCAAAATCATGCATTAGTAGCAATTGGTATTTTTTCATAATTTTTCTATATTTTTATTATTTTGTCCAGTATTTTATTTCCAATAAATAATTATAAAATTACATCACAAATGATTTCAAAAATATTTCTTGATTTAGTTTATTATTTATGGTCCTATTAAGACAAAATTATTCCATAAATAGCCAAATTAGCACATTTTGGCTATAATTGCAATAACTTTGTAATCATAGCCCATGCATATAATTTTGTACTATTTATTACCAGAAATTAGTCCTTTATATTTTTAAATACCAAATAATCATTTTAAAATTATTTTTATGCATAGAATTTATTTTTTATAATTAGTAATTATTTTATAAAAATTATTTTAATTGAGTTATCTTGGTATTTAACAAATAGCCCATTTTTAATTCAATTACAACCTATTAAATCATCTCAAATACCTTAGTTAAACCAACCCAAACACCCAAGCCCAAAACCTAAACACTACCCGACCCAATGCTGGTGAGATCTTGGTCGTTGATCAACGACCCGGATTTAATCTTACCTTAATTAACCTAAACGACCTACCCCCCAAAACCTTCACTCTCTCATTCTCTCTACCGTCACACCCCTCTCATTCTCTCTCAAATGCCCTCTTCCCTGACCATGGCTCACACCCGTCGTTGCTTGCTTGCCGGTAATAATGGTGGCTTCACTATCACTCCTAGCCCTAATGGCTCCCCTCCTATGGCCGGGATTCGTGTTGTCTTGAGGTCCTCAAGGGATCAGTGGCCGTTCACTCACCCCTGGGCATGTTCTCACCATTCTCAGGCCACCACAACTCGATTGAGTAAGATCTTCATATTTTTCGACTAAACCTATGGGTTTCTAAGCCGGTCTCTCTATCTCTGGGTTATTCCTCTCAAAACCCTAATTTTATCTCTTATCTCTTTAGATCTGTAATCGATCTGAGAATGTTGAGCTATTTTACTTGTTTTCTATGAAAACCTCTATGATTCTCAAAGCGTCGCTTCATTTTTCTAAATAAGGGTTTCTAGGACTTCTCTTCAAAACGATTTCCTCTGAGTTTCAAGTGTTATTCTGTGATTCTTATCGTGTTCAAACGATTTTTTTAGATTTCCTTTTAATCCTAATTTATTATGTTAAAACCCCAATTTTAACACTATATTAGAATTTCTGAGTTCATCCTTGCCTGTCGATTCTACTATGTGTGTGTTCGATTCTCATGAATATGCCTCGATTAATCAGAGTGTTTTTCTGATTTTTACCCTAATAATGTCTTATTAGGGTTTTCGATTTGGTTCTGTTTGCTGACACTCTATTTATTTGCTTATTCATGGAAGTCTATACTATCTCCCTAAAAATTAGTATCACTTTGATTCTTTGAATCCCTTATTTCCTGTGTTGATATTCCTACACTGATTTTCGGCTATTTCCCTTGTCCTCACAATATTTAAATTATTTCTTACCTTATTATGTGATTGACTGTATTATTTACTGATTCTTACTGTTATTTCCTTAAGTAAATCCTTATGTATCTAGCCCTAATTACTTATTCTGTACTTACAGTGTTTGAACTCTTTCCTTAATTGTTATACTCCAACTACGTGAATTCTTTCCTTATTTGTTACTTGTTCTTTACCGTTTGAAATGACTCCCTTAATTAAGGGAAGACTTGGACTGATTTTATTTTTAATTGATTCTGAGTTCTATAATTACTAAACAATTTGATTGTTACCTTATTTACCTAGCTTTCAAACTGCTATATAAATGCTCTCTTCTACTCTCATTAGACACGAGCTCACTAGTTCAAAAACTCTCTCTCACACTTAAAATTTTCTGCTATTTCTTGCTACTTGCTGCTTCAATTGAATTAGCTGGCTGCAAGCCAAGGCTAATTATTGCACTCTACTACCCTATACTTAGTATCTGCTCTCTTTAACTGGTATGTTCTGATTTAAACCCAAGTTCCAAACTCAATGTGTTTACTTACTGCTTTAGTTTTCTAATCATCAGTCTACTTCTGTCTATTGTTTAGCTTTTCAACATGTAACTAACATGTTTACATTACTGCTTCACTTAGCATATTAGTTCTTTCCTAATTCAACTTAGGATCAACATGTTTATGAACTTGTTTAATCCCTTTATAACATGTCCCAGCCTGACTCTGCTCTATTTATGTTTGTCTGGTGTTGACCCAAGTCACTGCATGGTTTTGAAGATTGACAAATGCCTACCCAGTTGAACCAGGTCCATCAGGGCAAACATACTCGAACGAACCAATTGGCACAAGAACCGTCCATGCACAGGAGATAAACATGATCTGTGAATTATCCATGAACTAAGAGGTTGTCTCCTAATGCGAAAAGGTTGCAAATTGATAATAGGTTAGAGTTCGAGTTCAGCAAGGACAGAAACAAAGGCATGAAGTTGAGATAAACACAAACTTTTCCACCAAGGAAGAGTTGCATTAGAACTAAACAAGAACATCTCAACTTCTAGCGCTATATAATGTTGAAGTATTCCTACTGAAGAATGCATTGCACAAAGACAGAATTGAAGCAAGAACTGAAAGCAAAATTACCAGAGAAACTTTGCAAACAGAATCCTTGTGCGACACAAAGGCTACTGCCCAGCTAGAAGAACCAGTTCCATCTGTTTGTCTTTCGAGTCTAGTTGGCTGTAGTAGGTGATTTAATGTTGTGTCTTTTAGCTTTATTAGAAGCAATTGTAATAGGTACACACTGTTCAATTTAGAGTTAACTTGAAGTTTGTCGCAATTAGCTAGAGGCTAGTTTGCTACAAAGGGATTAGAGTTAGTCCTAGTTTACAAAAGAGTTTATCTTGTAAATGTTGTTTGGCTCAGAGTTGTAGTGAAGAGTTTGGGAAAATCCTACTGAGGAGTAGGTCGTGGTTTTTTCACCTTTTGAGCCAGGTGTTTTCCACGTAAAAATCTCTGTGTTTTTACTTTACTTCATTTATTATTCTACACCAGTAAAAGTTGGAACACCAAGAAGAACCAGGTTCTTCTATTGAGACATCACTCAAAAATTGGACACCACACAAATTACCCCCCCCCCCTTTGTGTGGTATTGACGTATAAAACATCAATTGGTATCAGAGAAGGTTATCCTTGAAAATGCTAACACCTTGGAAAAGATCATAATGAGTGCACCACCTAGAAGCTGGGAGGGTCAATAATTGCAAGGCTACCACTCTTCAATGGCCAGTATTACTCTTGGTGGAAGAACGGGATGAAGGACCACCTGATTGGAGAAGACTATGAACTCTGGGACATAGTCAGTGATTGTCCTCTAGCTACCATGAAGAAGACTGCTGAAGGTGTAGATGTACCAAAGACTAGAGATGACTGCAATGCTGAGGATCTGAAGAAATGGGAGAATAATGCAAAGGCCAAGAAGTGGCTAGTGTATGGACTAGGTCCAGACGAGTATAGAAGAATCCAAAGCTGCACCACTGCCAAAGAAATCAAGGATACCTGGCAAGTAGCCCATGAAGGAACACCTTAGGTAAAAAGATCAAGAGATACTCTACTATACTCACAGTATGAAAACTTCACTATGAAAGAAGGAGAGACAATCCAAGAGATGTACACAAGGTTCACAACTTTGACAAATGAACTTAAGTCTCTTGGTAGAGTCATTCTTGAAGAGGATAGGGTAGAGAAGATCCTGATAAGGATCTTACCAATCTCCTGGGAAAACAAAATCACTGCCATCCAGGAATCCAAAAATATGGCAACCCTCAGATTGGATGAACTAATTCGAAACCTTACTACATATGAACTTAGAAGGCAGACAATGAAGATGGATGGTCCAAAGAAGGAGAGGAGTCTAACACTGAGAATCACTGAGGGAGCATATCTTGAGGAAGATGAGATGGCCATGATTACCAAATAATTCAGAAACTTTCTCATAAGGAAGAAGGGCATCTCTAGAGGACGAAATTACAACAAAGCAAAAGCTCCAAAAAGGCCAACCAACGAGGGATGCTACAAATATGGAAAGACTGACCACCTTATCAAGAATTGTCCTCAGTGGGAAGTGGAATGGAAAAAGGAGAGATATGAAAGAAGGAACAGGAAGAAGGAACTGGTCCAACCCAAGAAAACCACAACAAAAGTTATGGTTGCTACTTGGGGGGGAAATTCAGATGAAGAATCAGAAGATGGTGAGAATGATGATCAGGCGCTCATGGAAATTGGAGAACCCGCTGAGGAATCACATGAAGAACCAGAGTTAAGTATCTCCATCTTAAAAATAAAATAAAGTTCCTATCTAAGGAGGAAATGTCTCCTTTGGAAATGGAAAGAAAGGTGAAATTATTGGGGTTGGTAAGGTAGGTAAGGATGACACACGTTCCATTGAACATGTGTACCTGATAGATTGCTTGAAATATAGCCTGATCAGTGTGTCACAACTGCGTGACAGAGGTAACCTGGTTGCCTTTACTTCCACAAAATGTTTTGTGATTAACCTGCTTACTGACAAGATTGTTTTGCAGGGAAAAAGAATGAATAAAATCTATGTCATATACTTGTCCACATTGTCTGAAAATGAACTCATGTGCCTAAGTGTGTTGGACAGTGATCCTCTCCTGTGGAACAAAAGACTTGGTCACGCAAGTCTAAATCTGCTAAACAAACTAGTCTCTAAAGACTTAGTGGTAGGGCTTCCTGACATTAAGTTCAAGGAAGACGAAGTTTGTGAGGCATGTGCAAGGGGGAAGAAGGTAAGATCTTATTTCAAAAGTAAGAAAATGGTCAGTACCACCAGGACGTTGGAACTGGTTCATATGGAGCTATGTGTTCCTATGAGAACTCTGAGCAGAGATGGTAAGAAATATGTAATGCTGCTAGTTGATGACTATTCAAGGTTCACTTGGAACTTATTTCTGACATCTAAGGATGAAGCATTTGATATGTTCACCTCATTTCTTAAGAAAACTCAAAATCAGTTAGGAAATCAACTAGCATCAATAAGATCTGATCATGGTATTGAATTTGAGAATGCAAAGTTCGCTGAATTCTGTGATGAACATGGTATCAATCACAACTTTTCTGCCCCTAGAACCCCACAACAAAATGGGGTTGTTGAAAGAAAGAATAGAACTCTTGAAGACATGGCAAAAACCATGCTTCTTTCTAGCAAACTACCCCATAGCTTCTGGGCAGAATCAATAAACACTGCAAGCTATATAATAAATAGATGCATGACCACGCCTCTGGTAGAGAAAAATCCTTATGAATTACTTAAAGGGAGAAAGCCCAACATATCCCACCTTAGGGTTTTCGGATGCAAGTGCTTTGTGCACAATAATGGCAAAGATTCCCTAGGAATATTTGATCCCAGAAGTGATGAGGGAGTATTCTTGGGATATTCATCACATAGAAAGGCTTATATAGTGTATAATAAAAGAACTATGTATGTAGAAGAGAGTGTACATGTTGTCTTTTATGAAACTAACACTCTTGCTGAGAGATAGGAACCAAAAGGTGAGGAGCTTGGACTGGTGAGAAGCAGTGAAAACATTGAAGAAAATATGGAAGATGGAACAGGTGATGGACCAGGTCCAACTACCCCAAGCAACATGACAGGGGGAACTCAACATGTGAACCTTGGCCCTGATCCTGTTCCACAACAACAAGACACCATGGAACTATCTAGAAGTGAACAATTGGTTCTCAAACCACACAGATATCAGAGTTCTCACCCTCTTGAGAACATCATAACATATTTGACATCTGGAATCAAAACAAGATCCTCTTTGAAAAATCTGTGCGCGTTTGATGCCTTTCTATCCTTGATTGAACCAAAGAACATTGATGAAGCCCTACAGGATGCTGACTGGGTAAATGCCATGCAAGAAGAGCTGAATCAATTTGAAAGAAGTCAAGTGTGGCACTTGGTACCCAGACCACTAGACAGATCAGTGATTGGCACAAAGTGGGTCTTCAGGAACAAGCTCGATGAGGATGGAACTGTTACAAGAAACAAGGCTAGACTGGTTGTTCAAGGATACAGTCAAGAAGAAGGAATTGACTCTGATGAGACCTTTTCCCCTGTGGTAAGATTGGAGGCAATCAGACTTCTTATAGCATTTGCTGCACACATAGAATTCACTCTCCATCAGATGGATGTTAAGAGTGCCTTCCTCAATGGCTATCTGAAGGAAGATGTATTTGTCAAACAACCTCCAGGTTTTGAAAGCAAGGAGTCACTTGACCATGTATACAAACTTGACAAGGCTCTTTATGGTCTCAAACAAGCACCAAGAGCATGGTATGAGCGTCTATCAAAATTCCTGCTAGAACATGGATACAAACGAGGTAAAATTGACAGCACCTTGTTCTTAAAGGAAAAGGGTAAAGAACTCCTGGTTGTGCAAATATATATGGATGATATCATATTTGGGGAGACTTCTGAAAAATTGAGTAAGGAATTTGCTATACTTATGGGGAGTGAGTTTGAGATGAGTATGATGTGTGAGCTAAACTTCTTCTTAGTCTTATAAATCAAGCAAAACTCAAATGGAACAATGATACATCAACAAAAGTATGTGAAAGAATTGCTCAAGAAATTTAAAATGGAAGACTCAAAGGAAATAGACACCCCCATAGCCACAGCTACAAAATTAGATGTTGATGAACATGGTTCATCCGTTGATCAGAAACTATACAGAGGGATGATTGGGTCTCTATTATATCTCACTGCCAGCAGACCTGATATTGTGTTCAATGTAGGACTGTGTTCTAGGTTTCACGCAAATCCAAAGGAGTCCTACCTAACTACAGTGAAGAGAATTTTGAGATATCTGAAAGGCACCACTGATTTGTGCCTTTGGTATCCTAAAGGTAGTAATTTTGACCTTGTAGGATATGCTGATGCTGATTATGCAAGTTTCCTGATTGACAGGAAAAGTACTTCAGGATGGCTCACTTTTTGGGCTCCTGCCTTGTGTCTTGGGCCACCAAGAAAAACAATTCAGTAGCCTTGTCTACTGTTGAGGCTGAATATGTGGCTGCAACCTCATGTTGTGCTCAGTTGCTATGGATCAAGCAATAACTCATGGACTTTGGTATAGAGGGTGGATGTATTCCTATTTTATGTGACAATACTAGTGCAATTAGTATGACGAAGAACCCGGTTCATCATAAAAGAACTAAGCACATAGATGTTAGACACCATTTCCTAAGAGATAACTATAAAAAAGGAATGATCTCAATCGAATTTTGTGCTACTGACCAACAAATTGCAGATATCTTTAATAAAGCACTAAGTAGGGAGCATTTTGAGAGAAACCTACTTGAATTAGGGATGATTAATATCATCTAATTGAAAAACAAAAATGAAAAAAATAATTGAAAAAAATTGAAAAAAAAAATATTTTTTTTTTGCTAAAAACACTAACATAGATAATGAACCAGACTAATCATTGCTCAGTATCATGAACTTTACTGCCATACTCTCTTGCCATGTATTAATATGATTCCCTGGTTGCTAATGATGTTTTTCTATCTTTGTAAATTGAGGCAAATTAAAGACTTTAATACGATGAACCTGGTTCATCCCTGCTGGTTCATTTGACTGACAAGGTACGTGCTCATCTCCATACAATTATTGAATTAATTACAGTCACACATGATCAGGACTCTATCTATATTTGGTTCATTTCAAATTCTTTGTACTTACCCGTTCCAAGAAGTCCCATCGCTACTTAATTATCCTATATTTAGGGGATTCTTAACCGTATAATCAATGACACTCCTACATCGATTAGGCTCTCACTTGATTAAAAATTCAGCCCGTTGTATAATTCATAGCCACATCTTATAAAAGGGCCATCATTACTTCCCTTCTTCATAACATCATAAGTCGAACCAAGTTCTTTATTCTTCTTAAACCAAAACTGATCGTCTCTTCTTTTCCAAAATTATTCATAACAATGTCTTCACCACCCCCTGCTTCATCTTCCTCCACAAAACCTGATCATGGGGAAGAAACTTCCAGTTCTAATTCTCCTTCAGTTTATAGTTCACATTCACCAAACAGATCTTCATCCCTCCAGTTCCTAATCCCACTCCTGAACTCACACCTAACCCTACTCCAGCCCCCAGGGCACGAAGAGTAAAAGTTTTGGCCAGAAAATCAGTTGCTTCTGGCTCTCGTGCAAGATTCTTGGAGGAAATTATCAAAGCCAGCGAGGTTCATGAGTCTGAATCTTCAAGTGAATCCTTCAAATCCACTAATGAGGATGAAGTACCAGGTTCATCCAGTTCTGAGCAAGGTAATCTTGAAGTTGAATCTAAAACTGCTACTACTGAAAACAGGTTTGTGCTGGTTGGTCAGTTGTTGATGTAGAAGTGCCGGTTAGGGAAAGAAAACTGGGGAAAAATAAAATTCTTGAGGGAGAGGGAGAAGGAGGTTCTGTAAGGGGATCTGGGGAGGACGGTGCCACGTTGGCTATTTGTGGCCACGCTCTTGTGATTAATGAAAAAGGAGTCACATATTTAGGTGGAAGTGATGTTGGGGAAGCAGCAGCAGGTTTAGAGAGCCTACAAAAATCAACAGATGAACCTGGTTTATCTATCGATCAGACATTGGCTGAGATGCTGAGGAAGCTGAGGGAATCCTACAATCCCAAGAGGAAAATAACTTCAAAATCAAAGAAGGTTACTACCCCAATTCAACCAAAGAAAAGAAAAGTTTCTACATCTGCTGATGCTCCTACCGCAAAGGTTCGTGCTACAAGAAGTGTTGTTCGACAAGGAGAAGAGGAGTTAGAAAGGGCTCTGAGAGAGAGCAAGAAAAAGAAAGCTGCCAAGGGAAAGGCAAAGGTAGGAGAGCCTATTGAGGCTATTATTGTTGATGATGTTACGATGGACCTGGTCCATCATGAGGAGCAGCCGTCTCCAGTTGTGGTTGAGACACCCAAGCCTAAGAAGGCTAAGGCTTCTTCAAAGAAGTCAGCTTCTGTGTCTGCCACACCCTCAAGCACTGCTAAAAGGACCAGGTCCAAGGCCAAGAAAGTGAAGGTTGTTGAAGAAGAAGAAGAAGAAAGAGAATGGAGTGGAGGAGAAGAGGATATCTCCGGTGAGCAATATGACAAACTCACCATGTTTGGCAAGCGTACTATTCTTAAAGGAAAGCTGGTGAGAGATCTGGAAGAATCCGGAATGATCTTTTTGATGAATGCGCTAGATGTGCAGGGATGGAAGGACATGGTCCTTCACCTGGAAGGAAGGCTGGAAAGGAACGAACTTGTGGAGTTTATGGTTGCAAGTGTGAAGTATGGCAAGGTAACCTCCACAGTCAAGGGGATTCATATCACATTTGATGCAAAGGAGCTGGGAGAGATTCTGAATATCCTTGCTGAGGGCTATGATGATTAAACTAGGCAAAGATGGCCTAGTCTCGATGGAATGGCCTCAGCTTTCAACATCACCAGATTCTTTTGTGAAAATGAGGAGGAATCTGAGCCCAGGCCAGTGTTCAAAAGTAAAATGAAGCCCCAGAACAAGCTATTCTTCGAATTTTTTATCAAGTTTCTGCTGCCAAGACAAGAGCATAGGCACATCGTCAGTTACATGGACTTAACGCTTATGGAGTGCCTGTACAGGGGAAAGCAGATTAACTGGCGAGCTTTCATCATTCAGCTCTTGGACAGAGTTGTAAATGGAACCAAAGCACACGTTATTCCTTATGGATTTATTCTGACAGCTGTGCTTGCCCACTTCGAGGTTCCTGTGAAGAAAGCTGAGATAGCTAATGATAAGGATTATTTTGGGAAGTACACTTTGCTAACATCTGATTATATTGTCAATGTTCCTGAGGATGAACCTGGTTCATCTAGGAAGCAGCCAGTCAATAGCAAAGTCAGGTCATTGGTGCAGGAAAGAGAGATAAAGGATGCGGAGATCCTTTGATTAAAATCTCGCCTTCATGAGGTTGAAGCTGAGCGGGATGCTCTCAGATCTGAAATAGCCAAGGAGAAGGAGAAAAATGAAGGTGTTCTTCAACAAATTCTTTCTCTCCCTCAAGCCAAGACCCCAACCTCATCTGCCCCTTCCCAACCTTAGGAATTCCAGATCCACCAAAAACCCCCTGCATTGCCCAGTTCGGGATTTGTTCTGTTTCTATTTTTTTTTAATTGTATTTGCTCATGGTAGTGACTGCTTTACTTTTTTTGTATGGTGCTTTAATTTCATTCTAATCAATGAATTCTGGTGTTTTTGTTATTGTCTTGTCTCAGTTTCTTAGATAGCTACATTTATTGGTTTCTTTTGATGATTAATCATGTTTCGCACCTGCAGTTGGGTCAATGGCCATGAGTAATTGTTAACAACTCTGGTAAGTTTATCAGTTTGCAAATTTTCGATGATGCCAAAAGGGGGAAGATATGTGCTTTTTCAAAATTTCAAAAAGTTGTGAAATTATAACCTAATGAACCTAGTCTCTCCATGATAAATGCTTAAAACCATACAAAGTGTTTGAAGTTTATACAGGGTTGAGCACAGAGTTTGTCATCATCAAAAAGGGGAAATTTGTTGACCCAAGTCACTGCATGGTTTTGAAGATTGACAAATGCCTACCCAGTTGAACCAGGTCCATCAGGGCAAACATACTCGAACAAACCAATTAGCACAAGAAACGTACATGCACAGGAGATAAACATGATCTGTGAATTATCCATGAACTAAGAGGTAGTCTCCAAATTCGAAAAGGTTGCAAATTGATAAGAGGTTAGAGCGAGTTCAGCAAGGACAGAAACAAAAGCAGGAAGTTGAGATAAACACAAACTCTTCCACCAAGGAAGAGTTTCATTAGAACTAAACAAAAATGTCTCAACTTCTGGCGCTATATAATGTTGAAGTATTCCTACTGAAGAATGCATCACACAAAGACAGAATTGAAGCAAGAATTGAAAGCAAAATTACCAGAGAAACTTTGCAAGCAGAATCTTTGTGCGACACAAAGGCTACTGACCAGCTAGAAGAACTAGTTCCATCTATTTGTCTTTCGAGTCTAGTTGGCTGTAGTAGGTGATTTAATATTGTATCTTTCATCTTTATTAGAAGCAAATGTAAGATGTACAAACTGTTCAAGTTAGAGTTAACTTGAAGCTTGTCGCAATTAGCTAGAGGCTAGTTTGCTACAAAGGGACTAGAGTTAGTCCTAGGTTTACAAAAGAGTTTATTTTGTAAATGTTGTTTGGCTCAGAGTTGTAGTGAAGAGTTTGGGAAAATCCTACTGAGGAGTAGGTCGTGGTTTTTTCACCTTTTGAGCCAGGTATTTTCCACGTAATAATCTCTGTGTTTTTACTTTACTGCATTTATTATTCCGCATCAGTAGAAGTTGGAACACCAAGAAGAACCAGATTCTTCTATTGAGACAGCACTCGAAAATTGGACACCACAGAAATCACCCCCTCCCCTCTTGTGTGGTATTGACGTATAAAATATCATCTGGTTTCTAGTATGAACCTTTCTTTGAAAAGCAATTTTGTTACCTTAAGTTGTCTGATTCTATGCTTAACTCTGTCCTCAGCTGTTTGTTTTGGAATTCATACTGTGTTGGTACCATTAGCTATCCCCTAATCCCATAAACCCCTACAAAACCTCTATGTTTCTGCATGTTATGTGTTCACTGTACATGCCCTATATGTCCCCAGTTCCCAACTTCCCTGTGTGAAAGTCTGTTGTTGAGCAATGTGGAATCTGCTTGCTCTATGGCTGATATGCTATTTGTTTGGTTGACACTGTTCTTGTTTAACTATTTTACTGTTAATCAACCCCTCTATTTTCATAAAATATCTTCACTCAACTGAGTTCTTTTTCAATATTGTTTTCATATTAAAACCTTTTTAAAACTATGTCAAGCACTCTCACTCTACTCTTAGGTCCTTAGGTTCTGCCCCTCCAGTGTGTGACTGCCTTGGGATTCCTGTGAGATCCCTCTGAACTCTGATGCACTAGGGCTGGCTCTTCCACACTGCACTTACTCAGTTCTGGTTATGAATTCTGGGTGTGAGCACTACCCGGGATCCTTGAGGTCCTTAGGGAACTCTAACACACCCGGACATGAGAAAGGCTATAAAACTCTGACAGTTGAGGTTATGAACATCTGGTATCCTCCGGATACATTTGGGCCTGCTTCAGGATCCCTATAGTTTAACTTCTTCTTTTCTATCTATTTATGTAGCTCATTCAGCTATTGGTTTGTAATAATTATTGTAAACAGATATTGGGGATGGCTAGTGAAATGAGGAGGGTAGCTATATAGTTCTGTTAATATCATCGAGTAGAAAGCATGTTTTAAGCTTTACATTATTTCTATCTGCATTAGAATCCATGTTTTAGGACCAACATATTCATTCAAATCATGCCAAACATGCACTAGATATCATGTTCCTAGGATTTCATGTTTACTGTTTCAGCATCTCATTCATGCTTTATGTTTATCACTTAGAAATCCTGCTCCTAGGATAATAAATAACGTTAACATAAAAGCTGTTACTCTTGTGCATTCCGAAAAAATCATGTTTCAATCATTCTGTACTTTTTTGTGCATTTAGAAATCATGCCTTAGGAATTCTGTTAATTTAAGGATCATTGACATAAAACTGTCGTTTCTGTGCATTTAGAAATCATGTATTAGGCACTCTATTTGCATTTTATTAACCATGCCTAGTTTAAACTACTGATTCATGAAAAGGTATAACACAGTCTCACGTTTGATTATCCTGTTTTAAATAAAATTGATAACCATCCCTGCGTTTTCGTAACACCTAGAACAACATGCTTTTAGGTAAAACAACTTCTGAACTATCTAAAGATTAACAGGCTTAGAAATCAGTAGACAAACTGATTAGGCCCCTACTTCTGAGTTTATAAGAAAATAAAGCTGCATATTCTGTGCATGAATGCTCACTTAGAATCCTGCTTAGGATCATGTCTAATAAAATTACTTCTTGTTTGTGTTTGAGACATGATGATTATGTGCATTACTTGTGGAGGTAAATCTGGGCCTCATAACTACTTTCCTGCATTAATCTGATTAGTGCTATTTGTTCTTGTCTGTCGCTTAGAATTTTATCCTTTCAAAACCTTAGGGGTCTGTCTAGAACTACCTATATCTAGAGGTCCTAAATTCCTCCAGGACCACAAGGAAGGGACGGGTAACAACACGCATAGAGATCGTTAAATAAACTTGCTTAATAACCGTTAAAGGGTGAGGTAAAGGGTAGATATGAATATGATGACGGGTGCGCTAATGCCACGTGTAGCCCCTCACTGAGGAGTGATTATCGGGTATTGCATTGATGTGATCCTATAGGATAACAATTTAGGGCTCCCTTATCCCCTACACATGTGTGCTTAGACCATAAATCTTTCAAAATTTTATCGTATATGTGTGCTTAGACTGCGAATCTTTTCAAACCATTAACTTGTTCCCATGTGTATAATTCGACTGCTTATTTGCTACTTGCTTAATTCACAAAGTTCGTTTGGCTGGGAACCACAGTTGTGGACTTTGAGGGGTGCCTAACACTTACCCTTGGAGTAATTTCAAGCCTTTACCCAATCTCTGGCTATTCAATTAGTGTTATTATAACCCTTAATAGGTTCCCTAACGCACCTTAATTTGTTAGGTGACGACTCTTCAATTCCTTCACATCCCTTCTCCCAAAAGGAAATGAGTTGTCCCAATAATGTCGAAAACCCTGACTAATCCGAAAGGAGAGGAAAAAGGGGGCGCGACAGTATGGCGACTCTGTTGGGGATTTCTGGGCTTTTACCATTTCAAATTTCTTTGTGAATTTGTATTTATTTTTCTAAAACATGCACCCTTTCCCTTTCCCTCTATGTGCAATTAATTGTTTACTTTCCCAAGTATTTTCTCTTTTAAATGAAACTGACATGTTTCTTTTTGTTTGGCTTTGTAACTGCTTTTCAATCATAACTGTTGTATTTACCGCTTTCATAACGTGCAAATACATGAAAACATGATTTTATTGCTTATTTATTGTTGCATAATCATGCTCAACATCATATTCCACTCGTGCCTATACAAATCCTATAGCAGCGCTTGATGTTTGATTGTGCTCTTCCTATTTTATATCACCCCCTAAATTCAGAAAGGCTTATTTGCGGTAAAACTAGTCGATCAGCGGTGCAGTCGACGGTTCCGTGCCTTCCCCTCAAGTTATCCGCTTGAGGGTACTAGTCTAAAACCCCATAGAAACCTTACTCTTGTTATATTGTGAATGCATCATGGTCAAACCTAGTTGGGTTAATGCGTCGTCCAGACAAAAACCCTTTAATACAGCCTTATCCAAAAGTCCATAGGGGTTCTTGTAATCCTAACAGACACGATCAAGATCTGTGCATTAATTTGGAGAAATAAAATTCCAATATGCTAATCACTAATGTATAAGTAGTTGAATCCGAAGGGGGAAATGGTATAACCTTATCTATTTTGCAGAAAATGAGGCACGAAGTCCCAGGTTCGGCATGGTCCAAAGAATACCACCATTGTTGTTGGATTGGTAGAAAGACCTTTTGCCAAGTGAAAAAGACCATGGGAAGAGGGTCCTCGGAAACTTGCCCTCTTTATTGGATATCCAATCAAACAATATGTTGATTGAACAAGCCATTATGTTCTGGGATAGAGAAAGGTCTGTGTTCCATTTTGGCAACATAGAAATGACCCCCCTCTTAGAGGAGATAGGGGGCTTCGCGGGATTACCTTGGGACAGTCCAGGTTTGTTGGTGCCGGAAAACCGTACCGCTAGGGGGTTCCTAAAACTGATGGGTTTGAAAAGAATAATGATAGAGTGCCTGACATAGTTTACATACCTTTTGACTATCTCTACGAACGATACGGCCATAGAAAATCCTATCGTATCTTCCACCATGAATTCTCTATTACTTCCTTGGGTCATATTCACCGCAGGGTTTTTGTGTTCGTCATTTTCTTCCTGGGTATGATAGTATTTCCGAGCAAAGAAGACAGGATTCACACTAGACTGGCTATGGTAGCCAAAACCTTAATGGAGGGGATCAAGGGGCATACATATACCATTATCCCTATGATCATAGCAGACATATACCGAGCCTTGGACCGCTGCCAGAAAGGGTTCAAACACTTTTAGGGTTGTAATCTGCTACTACAGGTTTGGTTATTGGAGCATCTCCAAAGGGGTCAATATCGTCAAGAGTTTCCACGAAGGGCGTGGAATGATCATATAGCCTCCATCACCCTAAGAGAATGACCTACATCCCAGACAGGTTTGCTCAACCCGAAAATGCTACAGAATGGGCGCAGGTTTTTGACAATTTGACCGAGGACCAGGTTCAATGGATGTTCGAATGGTTTCCTAACAATGAGTTCATCATCAGATGGAGGAATGATCTGCACCTGGTGTTGATCGTTTTAAGGGGCATATACCCTTATGTTCCTATCAGGGTTATGAGACAGGCAGGCAGGAAGCAAGTTATACCGCGAGTTTCTAAAATGAGTCATTATAGGGCAGATTTTTAGGACGACGACATCCCGTACAAATGTGAAGCTCAACATATGTGGCATCTAAAGGTTATTATAGAAAAGGACATCATCGAGCCAGACAGGTACCACGCAGGGCATGTACGCTTTTACCTATCATGGTTGGAAGACATCATAGTAGGGATAGTTGAGCCGGGAATCGGTGGGGGAAGCTGGGTCATAGACGAAGTTGCTGAGGCCCAAGTGAAATACAATAAACTGCGAAAAAGGGTTCGTGAGTCCGAGGCCGAGCATCTGGAGCGACACAAGACTGATATGGAACTGACCAATGAGTGGAAGGAAAGGGATATCAAATCCAATAAGAGGTTGGAATATTTGGAGTAGGGTCTGATGGAACTAGATGAAAAGAGTCGTTGACTTCCAGAATGCTGAGGGAAGCGAAAGAGGGCATCTAGCAAGAGTATACCTGCTGTTGGGCATGCACGACCTGGGGAACCTGATCGACAGAGCCAAGAAGATCAAGCCTGGGGAAGGTCCTTCTGGGACCAAGTAGATTAGATTTACCTTCTTTTTCAAATGTAATAAGGCCAAGTGCCATTAGTGACTTATCTTATTCAGTGTCGTTTTAGATTTATCTACTTTTACATTAATAAAATGAGGCAATTATTGGCATCCAAGTTCTCCAAATCAACCTGTAGCTAGGCCTACCTCGGGCACAATGAGGCTCCCCAAATTAGGACACGCTTTTATATTCCTGCAATGTGCGTTTAAATACTGCAATATTTTCTCATGATCCTCACTGACTTGGCTAACTTTTGTTTTTGCTTTTGTTTTCTTTCTTTTGATTATTCCCCTCCCCAAAGGTTGGTTCGTGCATTCTGGCATCATCATCATATCACACAAGATCCAGGGTGCCTCCACCACCTCCTCCTCCTCCTAGTCCACTTAAAGGAAAAGACAAAGGCAAAATGGAATATTTGAGCAATATCAAAAGGGAAAACACAATGACAGCTGAGCTAACAGAAGATCCTGACAATCAAGGTATTCAGGTTCAGAATAATGCTATGGCAAAATGGCGAATCTGTCTTTCTCACTTAGTGTTCCAGATGTCAATCATCTGAACACCCAGAAACCCCATACCTCCTCAGAACACCCCAAGCAAACAGAACCCTCCCACAACTCACCATCGTACAACTCCACCGAAAAATCAAACTATCCGAGAAATACCCCATTGATCATCCCTGAACCACAAAACTCCACAAATGACCACCTCTATGCTGAGGCGCCAGGCCATCCTAACAACCCATATACGTGGAGACTCTACCTCACTCCACCCAACCCATTTCTTACACACCTGAATCCAGTGAGAAGGATATGCTCATTAAGAACTTGGCCGAAGAACTCAAAAGACTGACTAGTCGAGTCTAGGGCGCCGAAGGAAGTAAAAGAGTTGAGGGATTGAACTATGAAGATCTCTGCATACAGCCTGATGTTGAACTACCAGATGGTTACAAACCTCCTAAGTTCGAGATGTTCGACGGTACAGGTGATCCCAGTGTCCATCTGAGAACCTATTGTGATTAATTGGTTGTAGTAGGAAGAGACGAGAAGATTTGCATGAAATTGTTCATGAGAATCCTCACCGGAGAGGCTCTGTCTTGGTACATCAACCAAAACCCTAAGAAGTGGTCCAACTGGGTAGGCATGACCTCAGATTTCATGGATCAATTTAGGTTCAATACAGAGAATGCTCCAGATGTATTTTATATCCAGAACCTCAAGAAGAAGCCCACCAAAAATTTTCGCGAGTATGCCACTCACTGAAGATCTGAAGCAGCCAAGGTCAGGCCTGCCCTAGATGAAGAATAAATGAACAAATTCTTCGTCCGGGCACAAGACCCGCAGTATTATGAGAGACTGATGGTAATTGAAAACCACAAATTCTCTGATATCATCAAGCTAGGCGAGATAATTGAAGAAGGGATTAAGAGCGGAATGGTTACTAATTTCGAAGCACTACAAGCCACCAACAAAGCCTTGCAGTCTGGTGGTATATCCAAGAAGAAAGATACAGGGGCGGTAATGGTTGCACAGGGGCCCAAATCCCCGTTTGTATACCGAACTTCCTCACTCACATACCAAGCACCCCCACTTATATATCAGTCAGCACCTTCGCCAACATATCAACTATCACCCCTACCTGCTTGTCAACCCATGTCTCCTAGATATTCCCAACCAGCCACTGTTTATCATACATACAACTCCCAACCCTCTCACTTCCAGTCACCCCTTGCTCGCCAAAATTTTCCAAGACCTCGACCCAATTTTGACTGCAGGTCGCCCAAGCAATATACTGCCATTGCTGAACCTATTGACCAGTTGTACCAAATATTAAAAGTTGTTGGCTATGTTACTCATATCCCTGCTTTAATCCCTGAAAATCCATCCCGATGGGTCAGCCCAAATAAAATCTGTGCATACCATTCCGGCATGAAGGGGAATACAATTGATGAATGTCGTTTACTGAAGGATAAAATCCAGTCTCTAATTGATAATAAGGTCATCCAAGCAAAGGAATCTACTCCCAATGTCTGCAACAATCTGCTCCCAGACCATAGGGGTGGAGGATCAACATGATAGAGATAGAGGAAGAATGGGACCAAGAGGGGTCGATCGGATTGATCAAAGAAGGTGATGACCCAAAGAAGCCAGCGGTCACACTTAATCCCATCATAGTCCAGATTTAGCCGTCAGGTGATGTTGAGGTAGCTGCGTCAATCTCATTCAAGTTTGAAGTGACACCACCTGCGGATGCACCTGTGCCGTTTGAGGTTGAGGTAATGCTACCTGCCACGGAACCTGTCCCATTTGAAGTGAAGATAGCCACCAATTACAGTGGCAGTGTCAACCCCGCTGCTTTTCAACACTAATGTCGTACCTTGGGAATACGTGGCTGAAGCAAGAAGGAAAGGTAAGGTCAAGATGGAAGAAGCTGGTGCCGCACAGGGGATGACCAGGACCGGCAGGGTCTATAAACCTGAACACTTGGCAGAGTCTAGCAAACATGCTTTCAATAGGCCACCCATCATTGAAACAGGTCCAGATGATCTTTGGAGAATGGTGCAAGCCAAAGAATATTCAGTCATAGATAAGCTGAACAAGACTCCAGCCCAAATATTCATCATGTCATTGCTGCAGAACTCGGAAGCGCACAATAATGCTTTGATAAGAGTGTTGAATGAAGCATATATTCCTAATAACATCACTAGTGGAGAAATGGCCAACATGGTAGGACAGGTGCTGGAAAATCACAAGATCACTTTCCACGAGGACGAGCTGCCACCTAAAAGGCTAAGTCATAACAAGGCGTTGCACATCAATGTGCAATATGAAGATTATTTCATTACCAAGGTTCTAATCGACGGAGGATCTATCCCATTGACAACACTCAAAAGATTGGGAAAAGGATTGTACGAGATTAGAGAAGGGTCCATGAATGTGAAGGCTTTCGACGGTTCTCAGAGGGCCACAATTGGAGAAATCAGTCTTTGTCTATAGATGGGACCTATATGGTTCGAGGTTGAATTTCAGGTGATAGATGTATCCGCGTCATATAACATGTTATTGGGACGGCCATGTATACATGCCACTGGGGCTGTGGCATCAACATTGCATCAGACGGTGAAATTTGAATGGAACTACCAGGAAGTAATCATCCACGGAGATGGAAGCAACCCTATCTATAGTCGCCAGACCATCCCGGTGGTTGAAGATAGAAGAAGGCTGGGTAGAGAAACCTATCACCACATCGAGCGGGTCAAGTAATAGACAAGGATAAGTGGTGGGATAGTAAGATTGAAAGCATATTGAACTGGAGCGGGTAGGATCCTGGCAAAGGGCTCAGTAAGAATCTTCAGGGGATTTCCAAACCGATACAGTTGAAGCACCATGGCACAACCTTTGGGATGGGATACAAATACACTTGGCAAGAGTACGAAGACTGGTCGCTACCATGGCGCGGTCCCTACTATCCATTGGAACAACCTATACCACATTTGGAGCAGACTTTCCAGCAAGCTGACATCATATGGGGGTCAGAAGAAGAAGAAACTCTAGCAGCTTTGAAGAATCTATTCCTGGAAGATGAAGACATGGACTGTTGTGTTATTGTTGAGGAGGAGTAAGAGGAAGGCCCTACCATCCAAGCAGTGAGCAAGGAATCATTCCTCAAGAATTGGACCGTCAGACCATCCAAGGCCCGACGAGTCCCCGGGTAGCAAGGCTGAACAACATTATTTACATCATTTTTTGCTACTGATTTCCTTTTCGTATTTTTTGTTTTCCAATTAAATCCCGCTGTTCCAAAACGTTTGTTATTATCAAAATCGCTTTTACGTTTCAACAAATCAGTATTTATTTATCATCATTTTTCTCTCATTACTTTTATCTATACAACATTACTAGTTCCTGTCTTGATGAACCGATGACTGTGACATGCAATGAGATAACACAACAAAAGGACAGTAATTCAGAAGAAGAGGATGTCATACCCGATGAAATTCTCAGAGAAGTTGAGGATTTCGAGAACACACCTAAGTCCAACCTGGACGAAACTGAGGTAGTCAACCTGGGAGATTCAGAGACTGTCAAAGAAACTCGCACCAGCATCCATTTGTCTCCATCAGAGAAAGACGAATACACCCAATTATTGAAAGAGTATGAAGACATATCTCCATGGTCGTACGACGACATGACTGGTCTAAGTACATCCATTGTTGCTCGCAAGTTGCGGACCAATCCAATGTGTTCGCCGGTAAAACAGAAGCTCAGAAAGCTCAAGACTGATATGAGTCTGAAAATAAAAGAAGTTACCAAGAAAATCAACGCCAAGGTCCTTAGGGTAGTTGAATATCCAACATGGTTAGCGAACATCGTGCCAGTGCCCAAGAAAGATGGAAAAGTTAGGGTTTGTGTCGACTACCGGGATCCCAACCGAGCCAGTGCAAAGGGTGATTCCCCCTTCCAAACATACACATCCTGACTGAAAATTGTGCAAAGCATGAACTTCAGTCGTTCATGGATTGTTTTGCTAGATACCATCATATTTGGATGGACGAAGAAGATGCTGAGAAAATGGCTTTCATCATGCCGTGGGGAGTCTACTGTTATAAGATGATGCCATTCAGCTTAAAGAATGATGGGGCCACCTATATGAGGGCTATGACCACTATCTTCCATGTCATGATAGATAAAGAGATCGAGGTGTATGTGGACGACGTCATTATCAAGTCCAAGAAAGCCACCAACCATATAGCAGGTATGTGGAGGTTCTTCAACAGGTTGCAGAAATACAACCTGAAATTAAACCCCGCGAAGTGTGCATTCGGGGTTCCTACCAGAAAACTGCTTGGGTTAATCGTCAGCCGCCGAGGAATAGAACTGGATCCGTCAAAAGTCAAAGACATCCAAGAATTACCACCTCCAAAGAACAAGAAAGATGTTATGAGTTTCCTGGGGCGCCTGAACTTCATCAGCCGGTTCATAGCCTAGTCCACGGTCATATGTGAACCGATCTTCAAGATGTTAAAGAACGATGCTGCAACTAAATGGACTGAGGATTGTCAAAAAGCTTTCGACAGAATCAAGGAATACTTGTTAACGCTACCAGTTTTGGTCCCGCCTTTTCCAGGTAGACCCTTGCTACTCTACCTTGCGGTATTAGATAGAGCTTTCGGCTATGTTCTGGGGCAGCACGACGAGACAGGAAGAAAGGAATAGGCTATCTATTATCTGAGTAAGAAGTTCACTCCATACGAGGCACGATATTCTCTACTAGAGCGTACTTGTTGTGCTCTAACTTGGGTAGCCCAGAAGCTAAGGCACTACTTCTGTGCCTATAAGACATATCTCATATCAAGGAAGGATCCCTTGAAGTACATCTTTCAGAAGCCCATGCCCACTGGAAAGCTGACCAAGTGGCAAATCCTGCTAAGTGAATTCGACATCGTGTATGTGACTCAGAAAGTGATCAAGGGACAAGCATTGGCAAATCATCTTGCCGAGAACCCTGTGGGAGGAGAATACGAACCTCAGAAAACATATTTTCCTGATCAAGAAGTATTATTCATAGGAGAAGACATTGTTGAATCCTATGACGGCTGGAGAATGTTCGTCGATGGAGAAGCCAATTTCAAAAGGGTCGGTATTAGAGCAGTCTTAGTGTCAGAAACTAGCCAACATTATCTGGTATCTGCTAAACTCAGATTCCCTTGCACCAGCAATATGACAGAGTATGAAGCCTGCATCCTAGGGCTCAACATGGACATTGACATGAATATTCAAGAGCTGCTAGTAATTGGTGATTCAGACCTGCTAATACACCAAGTTCAAGGAGAATGGACTACCAAGAATTCCAAGATACTATCGTATCTGCACCACGTGCAGGAATTGAGAAAGAGGTCCACAAAGACAAAATTTTGGTATGTCCCCAGAATTCAAAACGAGTTTGCTGATGCACTGGCCACTCTATCATCCATGATACAACATCCAGATAAGAACTTCATTGATACTATTCCAATAAAGATCCATAGCCAGCCGGCATATTGTGCCCATGTTTAAGAAGAAGCAGATGGAAAACCATGGTTCCATGATATCAAGGAGTATTTGCCAAAGGGAGAGTACCCAGAACTTGCAAATCATACTCAGAAACGCACGCTTCGGAGATTGTCCAACAGTTTCTTTCACAACGGAGAAATCATGTACAAAAGAACTCCAGATTTGGGATTATTGAGATGTGTCGATGCAAAGGAAGCCTCCAGACTACTTGAAGAGATACATGCCGGGACTTGCGACCCGCATATGAATGGTTTTGTCTTGGCCAAGAAGATACTCAGAGCCGGTTACTTCTGGATGTCCATGGAAACAGACAACATCTGGTATGTCCGGAAATGCTACCGATGTTAGGTACATGCAGATATGATAAAGGTACCCTCAAATGAGCTCAATGTAAAAAGCTCGCCTTGGCCATTCGTCGCTTGGGAATGGACGTCATTGGACCGATCGAGCCTACAGCCTCAAATGGACACAGGTTCATCTTAGTAGCTATTGATTACTTCACCAAATTGGGTCGAAGGAGCATCTTACAAAGCAGTGACTAAGAAAGTCGTGGCAGGCTTTGTCCGCGACCATATTGTTTGTCGGTTTAGAGTTCCAGAATCAATCATCACCGACAACGGCTCCAATGTAAACAGTGATCTGATGAAAACCATGTGCGAGACTTTCAAAATCAAGAATAATAATTCCACAGCCTATAGACCTCAGATGAATGGAGCTCTAGAAGTCGCCAACAAGAACATCAAGAAGATATTGAGAAAGATAATAGAAAAACATGGACAGTGGCACGAAAAACTATCATTTGCCTTACTGGGATACCACACCACAGTCCGCACATCAACTGGGGAAACTCCTTACTTGATGGTTTATGGTACGGAAGCTATTATTCCTGCTGAAATGGAAATTCCTTCCTTAAGAATCATACAAGAAGTTGATCTCCGCGACGCAGAATGGATAAGAAGTCGTTATGAGCAGCTATCCCTCATAGACGGGAAAATGATGAATGCAATATGTCACAGACAGCTTTATCAGAGCAGAATGACCAGAGCCTTCAACAAAAGAGTCAAGCCAAGACAGTTCACACTGGGGCAGCTGGTGTTAAAGAAGATCTTTCCACATCAAGATGAGGCCAAAGGGAAATTTTCTCCCAACTGGCAAGGTCCATACATGGTTCATCAAGTACTGATAGGAGGAGCTCTCATACTTGCAGAAATGGACGGAGAATTCTGGCCAAAACCAATCAATTCCGATGCAGTCAAGCGCTACTATGTGTAACTCTTTATGCTTTCTCAAATGATGTAAACTGAACTACGCCCGACCTGATTCCTGTTTAAGAGGGGATACGTAGGCAGCCCTATGGGTTCGATCAAAATTCAATAAGAATCTCATCCCCCCCCCTCCCTCGCAATTGGAAACTGGGGCGGAATTTTGAGGAGGACCCTAAAAATTCCGAAGGAAGTTCAACCAACCGCAGCATGCGCAATAGTCAGAAACGTCAACCCATCTAACTGGGGCAGAAATTTCAGGAGGACCCTCAAAATTCTGTAACATGAGAGGTTGCAATGTCTTGAACCGTGTCACGTTCGTCGGTTCATCTAATTTCTTAAAATATATTTCATACTATGTCTTTTCAAAATCATACATGCTTGCTTTCAAAATAGCTCTGTTTAGTAAACGCTACCCTGATAACTTGAACATGATCATCAGACGAAGTAGAACGAGTCAAGCAAAGCCAGCGGGGATACGAACCGACCTTTCCCATCTGCAGAACTCACAATTTTTCTTTGGATGCAGGAACAAAGGATAAACACGCTTCAAAGTCATAATTCTCAAAACAATTGCAATTGCCAAAATTTTCTATCAGCACGAAGAACGAACATGCTCCGTAGTCACAATTCTCACAACAATCGCAATATCGAAATCTGCTACCAGTTAAGAAATTCTACTACCATTTGCTATTTACCCTTCTACATAAGGCTAATCGCTGCCTCCATCTTGCATGAGGTTAAGCTCTACATCAATCTGCATAAGGCTAAACTCTGCCTTCCCCTTGCATAAGTCTAATCGTTGTCTTCCCCTGCATGAGACTAAGCTCTGTCTCCATTTGCATAAAGCTGAACTCTGCCTTCCATTTGCATAAAGCTAATCTCTGCCTTCCATTTGCATAAGGCTAATCTCTGCCTACCCTTGCCTAAGGCTAATTTTTGCCTTCACCTGCATAAGGCTAATCTCTGCCTTCATTTTCATGAGACTAAGCTCTGTCTCCATACTTGCATAGGCTAAACTCTGCCTCCAATTTACTTTCACCGAGACTAAGAGCTGTCTCCCAAGCATTATTTACTTCGCTTCTCTTTCGGGCTAAGCTCTGCCCCCCAATTCGCAAGACTAAGCCTTGTATTTTTGACATCATATTATTGCATCTCATGGATTGAAATATCGCCACCTTGTCCAAAGGCGTCATAGTCTAACGGCATCATCCTCATAGCCGGAAGACACCATGTCATGGCATGAGGATCTCTCTCAATTCGCATATCATTACTCAAAAGGCATCATAGTTCGGAGGCACCATCTTCATGGCCCGAGAACATCATTTCATGGCCTGCAAATCTCTCATCAAACAATGCATGGCCCAGGACATCATGGTCTAAGGATGTCATCCCTAACCGTCCGAAGACAGCTTTCATAGTCCAACAGAAACCTGCATCATGTTTAAATTTATGCACATTATATGCTTGTAGTATTCTTATTTGCAGGTAACCCGGTGAGCAACGTCTATCCCAGCAGGAGCGATCCCGTTCCAGTTCTCCCAACCATACCAAACCTAACCTCTCCCGTGAACCGTTCATTCGCCTATCCCTAGATATTAAGTCCGTTCTTGTAACGACTTCACCGGTATGTTTCACCGGTGAATTCGGAACTACATACGGCCTGATTCCTGTAAAACCAGGTATATATAGGCAGCTCAGAAGCCAAGGTACGACCTAAGTCTCTCAAACCGTTTCGCTCTACCAAAATTGGTCATCATATCTTTACACGACAACTCTTTCATCTTTTCCGGGTAAAGAGGGGCAGTTATTGATACCTAATTTTTCCCAAAATATTTTTAAAATTGCATACATACCTTCAAAATCATGCATTAGTAGCAATTGGTATTTCTCCATAATTTTTCTACATTTTTATTAATTTGTCCAGTATTTTATTTCCAATAAATAATTACAAAATTTCATCACAGATGATTTCAAATATATTTCTTGATTTAAATTATTATTTATGATCCTATTAAGACCAAATTATTCCATAAATAGCCAAATTGGTACCTTTTGGCTATAATTGTAATAACTTTGCAATTATAGCCCATGCATATAATTTTGTACTATTTCTTACCAAAAATTAATCCTTTATATTTTTAAATACCAAATAATCATTTTTTAAAATTATTTCTATGCATAGAATTCACTTTTTATAATTAGTAATTATTTTATAAAAATTATTTTAATTGAGTTATCTTGGTATTTAACAAATAGCCCATTTTTAATTCAATTACAACCTATTAAAATCAGCCCAAACACCAAAGCCCAAAACCTAAACACTACCCGACCCAATGCTGGTTAGATCTTGGTCGTTGATCAATTTTGATCAACGACCCGGATTTAAGGTAATTGATCAACGGCCCGGATTTGATCTTACCTTAATTAACCTAAACGACCTACACACCCAAACCCTTCACTCTCTCATTCTCTCCGCCGTCACACCCATCTCATTCTCTCTCAAACTCCCTCTGCCCTAACCATGGCTCCCACCCGCCCGTTGCTTGCTCGCCGGTAATAATGGTGGCTCCACCATCACTCCTAGCCCTAATGGCTCCCCTCCTATGGCCGGGATTCATGCTGTCTTGAGGTCCTCAAGGGACCAGTGGCCTTTCACTCACCCTTGGGCATGTTCTCACTATTCTCAGGCCACCATGGCTAGATTGAGTAAGATCTTCATATTTTTTGGCTAAACCTATGGATTTCTAGGTCGGTCTCTCTATCTCTGGGTTATTCCTCTCAAAACCCTAATTTTATCTCTTATCTATTTAGATCTGTAACAGATATAAGAATTTGAGCTATTTTACTTGTTTTCTATGAAAACCTCTCTGATTCTCAAAGCGTCGCTTCATTTTTCTAAATTAGGGTTTTTGGGACTTTTCTTCAAAATGATTTCCTCTGATTTTAAGTTTTGTTCTGTTATTCTTATCGTGTTCAAACAATTTTTGTTAGATTTCCTTTTAATCCTAATTTTTTATGTTAAAACCCTAGTTTAAACACTATATTAAATTTTCTGAGTTCATCCTTGCCTGTCGATTCTGCTATGTGTGTGTTCGATTCTCATGAATATGCCTCGATTAACTAGAGTGTTTTTCTGATTTTTACCCTAATAATATCTTATTAAGGTTTCCGATTTTGTTCTGTTGGCTTGCATTCTGTTTATTTGCTTATTCATGGAAGTCTATACTATTTCCCTAAAAATTAGTATCACTTTGATTCTTTGAATCCTGATTTCCTATGTTGATATTCCTACACTGATTTCCGGCTATTTTCCTTGTCCTCACAATATTTAAATTTTTTCTTACCTTATTATGTGATTGACTGTATTATTTACTGATTCTTACTATTATTTCCTTAAATAAACCCTTATGTATCTAGCCCTAATTACTTATTCTGTACTTACTGTGTTTGAACTCTTTCCTTAATTGTTATACTCCAGCTACGTGAATTCTTTCCTTATTTGTTACTTGTTCTTTACCGTTTGAAATGACTCCCTTAATTAAGGGAAGACTTGGACTGATTTTATTTTTAGTTGATTCTGAGTTCTATAATTACTGGACAATTTGATTGTTACCTTATTTACCTAGCTTTCAAACTGCTATGTATATGCTCTCTTCTACTCTCATTAGACACGAACTCACTGGTTAAAAAAATCTCTCTCACACTTAAAACTTTCTGCTATTTCTTGCTACTTGCTGCTTCAATTGAATTAGCCGGCTGCAAGCCAAGGCTAATTATTGCACTCTACTGCCCTATACTTAGTATCTGCTCTATTTAACTGGTATGTTCTGATTTAAAAATCTAAGTTCCAAACTCAATGTGTTTACTTATTGCTTTAGTTTACTAATCATCAGTCTACTTCTGTCTATTGTTTAGCTTTTCAACATGTATCTAACCTGTTTACATTACTGCTTCACTTAGCATATTAGTAATGTCCTAATTCAACTTAGGATCAGCATGTTTATGAACTTGTTTAATCCCTTTATAGCATGTCCCAGCCTGACTCTGCTCTATTTATGTTTTTCTGGTTTTTAGTATGAACCTTTCTTTGCAAAGCAATTTTGTTACCTTAAGTTGTTTGATTCTATATTTAACTATGTCCTCAGATGTTTGTTCTGGAATTCATACTGTGTTGGTACTATTAGATATCCCTTAATCCCATAAAACCCTACAAAACCTTTATGTTTCTGCCTGTTATGTGTTCACTACACATGCCCTATGTGTCCCCAGTTCCCAACTTCCCCGTGTGAAAGTCTATTGTTGAGCAATGTGGAATCTGCTTGCTCTATAGCTGATATGTTGTTTGTTTGGTTGACACTGTTCTTGTTTAACTATTTTACTGTTAATCAACCCGTTTATTTTCATAAAAATTCTTCATTCAACTGAGTTCTTTTTCAATACTGTTTTCATATTAAAACCTTTTCAAAACTATGTCAAGCACTCTCACTCTACTCTTAGGTCTTTAGGTTCTGCCCCTCCAGTGTGTGACTGCCTTGGGATTCCTGTGAGATCCCTCTGAACTCTGGTGCACTGGGTCTGGCTCTTCCACACTGCACTTACACAATTTTGATTATGAAATCTGGGTGTGAGCACTGCCCGGTATCCTGGAAGTCCTTAGGGAACTCTGACACACCCGGACATGAGAAAGGCTATGAAACTCTAACAGTTGAGGTTATGAACATCTAGTATCCTCAGGGTACATTTGGGCCTGCTTCAGGCTCCCTATAGTTTAACTTCTTCTTTTCTATCTATTTATGTAGTTCATTCAGCTATTGGTTTGTAATAATTATTGTAAACAGATATTGGGGATGGCTAGTGAAATGAGAAGGGTAGCTACATAGTTCTGTTAATATTATTGGGTAGAAAGCATGTTTTAAGCTTTACATTATTTGTATCTGCATTATAATCCATGTTTTAGGACCAATATATTCATTCAAATCATGCCAAACATGCAATAGACATCATGTTCCTAGGATTTCATGTCTACTGTTTCAGCATCTCATCCATGTTTTATGTTTATCACTTAGAAATCTTGCTCCTAGGACAATAAATAACGTTAACATAAAAGCTGTTACTCTTGTGATTCAGAAAATTCATGTTTCAATCATTTTGTTACTCTTTTGTGAATTTAGAAATTGTGTCTTAGGAAGTCTGTTAATTTAAGGATCATTGACATAAAACTGTCATTTTTGTGCATTTTGAAATCATGTATTAGGCACTCTGTTTGTATTTGCATAACCATGCCTAGTTTAAACTACTGATTCACGAAAAGGTATAGCACAGTCTCACATATGATTATCCTGTTTTAAATAAAATTGATAACCATCCCTGCATTTTCGTAACACCTAGAACATCATGCTTTTAGGTAAAACAACTTTTGAACTGTCTAAAGGTTAACATGCTTAGAAATCAGTAGGCAAACTGATTAGGCCCCTACTTCTGAGTTTATAAGAAAATAAAGCTGCATATTTCTGTGCATGAGTGCTCACTTAGAATCCTGCTTAGGATCTTGTCTAATAAAATTGCTTCTTGTTTGTGTTTGAGACGTGCTGATTATGTGCATTACTTGTGGAGGTAAATCTAGGCCACATAACTTCTTTCCTGCATTATCCTTTCAAAACCTTAGGGGTCTGTCTAGAACTACCTATATCCAGAGGTCCTAAATTCCTCCAAGACCACAAGGAAGGGACGGGTAACAGCACGCATAGAGATCGTTAAATAAACTCGCTTAATAACCATTAAAGGGTAGGGTAAAGGGCATATATGGATATGGTGATCGGTGCGCTAATGCCATGTGTAGCCCCTCACTGAGGAGTGATTATCGGGCATTGCATTGATGTGAGCCTATAGGATAACAATTTAGGGCTCCCCTATCCCCTACACATGTGTGCTTAGACCATAAATCTTTCAAAACTTTATCACATATATGTGCTTAGACTGCGAATCTTTTCAGACCATTAACTTGTTCCCATGTGTATAATTCGACTGCTTATTTGCTACATACTTAAATTCACACAGTTCGTTTGGTCGGGAACCACAGTTGTGGACTTTGAGGGGTGCCTAACACTTCCCCTTGGAGTAATTTCAAGCCCTTACCCAATCTCTGGCTATTCAATTAGTGTTATTGTAACCATTAATAGGTGCCCTAACGCACCTTAATTCATTAGGTGGTGACTCTTCAAGTCCTTCACATCCCTTCTCCCAAAAGGAAATGAGTTGTCCCAATAATGTCAAAATCCCTGACTAATCTGAAAGGAGAGGAAAAAGGGGGCACGACAACGCCAAGTCAAACAAAAGAGCCAATAGAATCGTGCCACGAGTCAATATAACAAGGCATGCCAACCCAAATTAAAAGGCCAATGAAACCGCGCTACGTGTGCAAGTGACATGTTCTGGCCAATCAAATGCGGCCTTGTCACACTTATATTTGATTGGTCGGAAAGAGTTTATTCTTATCAGAACTCTTCCCTCCCACAACTATGAATAGGGGTAGTTTTAATAACTTAGAAAAGACACCAAAAGTTATAACAAGAAGCAAGAAAGAGCTCGTGGATCAAACGCTGCAAATTTCTCCACAAGTTTCAAGCAATCAAGTTCAACGTGCTAGTTGAATCCAAGATCATCATTCGTGGCAACAACTATAGATTCAAGATCAATATCAAGGGCCCTTGAATTTATTTACTATTGGAAAGAAGAATCAGAGGATCCATAGAGATTGTACACTCATAATACTTGAAATCAAATACTACAATTATTGCAATATTTTTGGTCTTGATTTATTTTCTCGACACAAATTTATTTTCTACGGTAGTAAAACAAATATGAGATTTGGTTTCATAGGAGAAGTAGTTTTATCTTATTTCTATTTTCATATATACCTAATGTGCAAAGTCAGCTTACTTCCATTTTCTCGATTGCATTTTATGTGTGGAAAAGAATATGGTACATATTGCGAAGAGTATGTTGTATTGTTGTCTCTGTTTTGCTTGAATGTTTTGATGAATATTTGTCACGATCCAAAGCTGAAACTGGCATTGAACGGGCTTGATTCTACCAACTGAACCATCTTGACGAGGCTATCTTCAGCAAAGTTAAACTCATTTTAATAAATGACATTTCACAAATAAGACTTAGGCATGCTAAAGCAAACACAAACATAACATAAATAAAACATACTTTTAATTTACAGTTGCGGCCTTAAATTTATCAGAAACTTCTCTTATAGGGTGATTAGATTCTGATGGAAACTTCAATATTTGTGTCTCTGGTGTATTAAAGTTCAGCTTAGTTGCTTCTTAGAATTGGGGGGGGGGGGGGGGGGGGGGGGGGGGTGGAAACTTGGAACTTCAGTACTGCAAAAAGTTAGCTTCACTTTTTCTCTGAGTAACATTTAAACATCAATTTTCATCGGTTAATTCGAGCTTAACACAATGATTCTTCTCAAAATAAGCTGATTTCTCCACCTTGGCCAAAGAGGCTATTAGTTGAAATGCAAAATCTAATTCCAAAAAATGAAAAGAAGAAGAAGAAATTAGTGAGTCCACTTGTAATGAATCTTTGGATGTTTCTCACTTCTCAGAAAAAGGAATTCTACCTCTTCCCAAGGCTTTCATTCCTTTGTAGGATTTCATGTGGCTGTGAAGTTTCTCAGGCTTGAATGGCTTCCCGCATTGGCTACATTTGTAGTAAAATATTAACAGAAAAAGGCCTTATAACTACTTTTTTCTTCAACTCCAACGCATCTATCTAAACGTGTAACTATTTATTTTTAAAACATGTTTCTCAGCATTTGGTGTTTAAAAGCTACTTAAATTCAGCCAATGGCGGATGGTCTAAGAGGTTGTTTGATTTGAATAGAAATATGGACTACTTAAAAGTGCATTTCCCTGTTGTATCTTTTTCATTATGTTATCAACCCAAAATCATATAAACAAAATGAAAGGTTGGAAAGTTTTTTTTTAGGAGGGGGGGGGGGGGCTTTAACACCAAGCCAAGCAATTTATACGAGAACTATAGTTCATTGGAACTACTTTTTCTTCTTGATAACTTAATTCAACAGGATAATTTGAGTCACAATGCTAATAACATGTTTTTTTTGGTTTTTAATACTACTTGCATTAATTAGAAAAGGTTACAGGGGGGCATAGGGCTGCACGTACTGTGCATTGTTACAAAAAAGTAAGGAGCTAGTGCTGGCTATGTCCTATACCTGACTTCTATCTATGCTATTACATATAGCCGAACTAGATAAAGCTGCATATCTAGGTTTACAAAAAGGTACTGCATTGGTTATAGTTTGTGAAGGACGATTCATATATCTGGCAGTTTAATAGCCTTGTTTGTCCGCTTCTACTTGTTCCTTGACAAAGGGTGGAGTTTCCTCCCAAAAAGTGATGGTAGTGCATGTTAATTCGATGCCAAAATGAGCCAATTGATCAGCAACGATGTTATGCTCCCTGTAAACATGTTGTAGTAGTGTCACCCAATTGGCATATCAGGGACCTGCATTCGTGAAGTAAATTTGAGTAGGTTGCTGTTGGTGAGTGAAGGGTGTCAATTACCTGTTGTGCATCCATCTGAACCCGTAGTGGTGTTAGTTTGTAGACTAAAGAAAGTTGCATGCCACGTAAAAGAACCATTGTTTTGATGTATGGCACTGTAGTTGTAGCAAAGGTGGTTGGGAGATCTATGTTCCCCGCGTACCCTACTACCCAATTTCCTTTGTCATTTATTATTACACCACCAATGCCTGCTCTATTTGTGTTTAAGGAGGAAGCGGTGTCAGTGTTTAGTGTGAAGAAATAGTGTGGTGGGGGTCCCATTTTAAGTTCAGAGGAATTGATGGAGTAGTAGCATTTGGTGTACCCGTTATGTAGTAAAACTCCGCTGCTAGTTTAAAAACTGTAGGTGCATGTGACGTGTGTTTTACCTGCTCAAAACAATTATGATTCCTAGTTTTCCATAACTGCCACAGTATGAAAGGTAGGAGTGCTTGAGTAGGAAGTGCTTTATAGGAATTATGGCTGGAGGAAGTAAGTAACTTCTTTAGCCAGACATGGGGATGACCAAGGTTAGAGGTAACTATGTTGATTAGGGGAGTAAGATTAAATTGTGACCAACAATATTCAACATTATTACATTGTAGGAAGATGTGAGGTGTGGTTTCTGCTGCACTGTGGCAGATAGAGCATGTGTTGGTAGGAGTAATCCCTATCCTATGTAAGTAGTTTTGGGTTAGAAGACGATCATGGCTTAATAACCATAAAAAGGTTTTTAGTTTTAGTAATGTACGCAATTTCCATATCCAACCGTGTCGATTGGGTGTTATGTCTTTTGAAGTTATCATTTTGTAGCACAATTTGGTGGTGAGAGGCCCGATATGGTGTGACCCCAGATGATGCGGTCTGGAATGCTCGATGGAGTGGAATTAGTGAGATGAGCTATGTGGTGGTATGCTGAGGGTAGAGGAATCAAAGACATTCGTGGAGGATTCTGTTGTAAAAGTTGTAGTGTTTTAGCCACAATGATGTTTTGTTCATTGCGTGTGAGAGGCCCTTGTATGAGGCTACGCACTGTAGTTGAAGGGGCTATCCAGTTATCGTGCCAAAATTGTATATGGGTTCCTTGATTGGCCTGCCAAATTAGGCCTTTGTGACACTCCGACCAGCCTACTAATATATTTTTCCAGGTAATAGAGGTTCTAGAAGAGATAGTGGAAGTCTTCCCGTATTTAGAAATCAAAAGGGATGCCCATTGGGTGTGAGGATTGTGGAACATCCTCCATGTCATACTGGCTAACATGGTTAGGTTTTTGGCTTTGTGTTTTTGAATGCCTAGATCTCCTTGTGATTTGGGTGTGGTAATGACATCCCATTTGAGCATATGCATGCATTTTTTCTGGGTTGTGGTGCCCCATAAATTTTTTTTTTGGTATTGCTCAAGTCTATTAATGACATAAGTTGGTAGTTTATTAAGTTGCATTAAGTGATTGGATATGTCATTGGGAGTTGATTTAATAAGAGTTGTTCGTCCGGCCATTGTGAGGTGGTTGATTTTCCAGCCTGCTAGCCGGTTCTTAAAATTGTCTAAAATATATTGGAAATCTCTTTTCGTGGGTCGTGTGGAGAATAAGGGAAAACCTAAATACTTGCCAAAGTAAGTGCCTTCTTTTATGTTGAAGGAATTAAGGATGAAAGATTTTTTTGATTGGGAGGTGTATTTTGAAAAGAAAATATTTGATTTTCCAAAGTTAATCTTTTGGCCAGAGTATACTGTAAAGTGATTTAGGTGGTCAATGATTGTGTGGCAAGTGGTAGTGTTGATTTTAGAGGCGAGAATAATGTCATCTGTAAAAAAGAGATAGGATATTGGGGGTGCCTTTTTGTGTAAGGTAATGGGAGACCATAAATTATGGTCTACGGCTATGTCTATACTAAGTGAGAATAGTTCTATGCGTAGGATGAATATGTAAGGTGAAAGTGGATCCCCTTGTCGAATGCCCCTAGATGGTGAGAAAAAGGGTGTTGGGGTGCCATTAAAAAGGATAGAAGTAGTGGATATAGTTATGCATGACGTAATAAGAGAGATTATAGGTGGTGAAAAGTTGAAATAGATTAGGGTTCGATGGATGAGGTCCTATTCTAACCTATCGAATGCTTTTTCAAGATCGATTTTGATAAGCATATTGGAGCATTTTGACTTGGAAGTTTGAAAATTATGAAGGAATTCTTGAACAATACTTGCGTTGTCAGATGCGCGTCTACCACATAGAAAAGCAGATTGGGATGGGTTAATAAGGTGGTCCAAAAAGGTTTAATGCGATCAACTAATAATTTGGTGATCACCTTATATATAGTATTGAATAAACTTATAGGGAGAAAGTGAGCTGGGTTGGAAGGGCTTTTCATTTTGGGTATTAAACAAATATATGTTTGGTTCAAAGCCGGGGGATAAGTCCTGAGGTGAAAATATTTTTACAAAAGGGTATCACTGAATTTTTCAAGGTTGGCTGACAAAAGGCTAAAAGTGTATGGTTTGGCTTATGTTATACTCTAACTTAATGATGCTTTACCGTCTTAAGTATGTGAAATAAGGATAAAATGTGCTCTAATGGTGACTTGTGTGTTTCACAGGAGTGCAATACCGTAAGGAAAGCGTACGACGGTGATCCGGGCAAGAATTGAAGTAGAATAGACCACGGGGTACCTTTTGGATGAATTGAATACTGAAGACTCAGCGATTTATGCGGAGACAGTGGAAAACCCTATTAGCACGGGCATTAGGCGCTAGTTCAGCTCTCATGAGGCAGTGAAGAACCCTTTTAGCGCGGGCATTAGCGCACCCACGCTAGTCCAGCGATCCAGAGGCAGACAGAAACCCCATTAGCGCGGGCATAGCACGGCCTTAGCGCACCCGCGCTAGTCCAGACACGTGAGGCATTATTTCAGGGGTAAATTTGGAAGTCCTAGGCCATTCTACATCAACTATATAAGTCCCAATTCTCCCAAGAGTAGGTTTTAATCAGGTTTTAGAGTTTAGAACACAAAGGCAAGAGGCAAGAGGCAAGGAGGCAATTGGGGCATCAATCCTTATTTCCTTCTCTTGTGATTTTTATCATTGTTCATGAATTCTTTTGTAGTTTTCATTATTTTTATGAGTAGCTAACTTTTCTAATCTAAGGTTTTGGTGAAACCTGTTGGGGATGAACTCGTTGGCATGTTAATATAGTTTTGAGTTGGTTATTTATCTCTATTTGTTCAACTACTTTTTGATTGTAGTTAGTTGAAGGGCCCTCAACTAGCGGTTCCTATTTATTATGTATTTGCTTGAGAGAGAGTGCATATTTGGGTAGTTGTTGAACAACATCACTCCCGGAATATAGACGAGAGTCATAACCGAGGATTTAGAGGTTGGGTTAGAGATAATATACCTCGGGTGCAATCTAAAGTGAGCTGTAACGTAAATATAGCTAGCGTAGCTCAAGAGAGTGCGACTAGTAAATTATCATAAATGCTCGAGAGAGATTTACGATAGCTGGAGAGTTCATGATTGATAGAGACAACCAAGTCAAAGCTATAGGAACATACAACTATGGAAAGTACCAACGGGGGAAACCATTACCTTAGACCTTTATTCCAATTGTTTACAATTGTTGTTAGTTAATCTTAGTTTAGCAATTTCATTGATCTTAGTGGTAATTACAACATCGATTATTATTCATAAGGTTTGAGGAAGTTGATTAAGTGAGAGTTTAGTATTTTAACAGCTTTCTTGATACATTAATTCTCTGTGGGATCGACTCTGGGCTTAATACCCCGAATTATATTTGCAACGCCCGCTTAGTCTTTTATTAGACACAGTTGAGTGTGATCAAATTTTGGTGCCGTTTTCGGGGACTTAACGGTGTTATCACTGGAGTTGGAAGAAATACAAAATTCTTAAATATAGTCAATTTTCTTCAATTTTCATCTATACATTGAAAGTTTAACGTTTGCTAACTTGGTTGTAGTGGTGCATGCCTAGAAACTCATCGAGAACTGGTGAAGTATTTGAAGCCTTATCAGACCCCGAGAAAGTTTTCAAGGCCCTAAACCGGGACAACCGGAAAACCAAACAACAACCATCAATTGAACAAGTTGAACCCGACATGGAAGATCCAAACAACAGGAACAACAATGGGGATGATGTGGTAGACCCAGTAGCGCAGATAGGGGCAGAGGCTCCTTTATATGACTGGGCACAATCCACAGCAGAGAATTTGGCCACTGCGATACTAGTCCCTCAAATACAGGTTGAATCTTTCTAGATTACAAATAATATGTTGCACTTATTGTAGAATAAGGATTATTCTCAGGGTCATATATCGAAGACCCCCAACAGCATTTGAAGAATTTTCTGTCGATTTGCAAAACACAGAGGCAGCCAAACGTCACTCGGGAGGCAATAAAATTGTTGTTGTTTCCATCCTCAGTGACTGGAGCAGCCCAGACTTGGCTAAACTCACTCCCCATCAATTCCAATACCACATGGGAGGAGTTAGTTAAGCAGTTCATGAACAAATTTCATCCACCCAACAAGACAGCTCAAAAAATTGATGAAATCTTGAGCTTCAGACAGAAACCAGTTGAAACATTGCAGGAGACATGGAACGACTCAAGTGAATGCTGGTTATCTGTCCACACCATGGTATTCCTGAGCAGATGTTGGGGAAGCATTTTTATATGGGTCTGGCTGATACTGTAAAGGCAAATATTGATGCTTCAGCTAGTGGAGCATTCTTGAGAAAAACATGGAGAGAAAGTCAGATCCTTCTTGATAAAATGGCGCTGAATACAGGATGGACAACCAGGAATGCACCCATTACTCATGTAGTTCACTCAGTGCCCTTCGATCTCAGGGATACAACAACCAGGCTCAGTAACAAGCTTATAATCCCCCTCAGCAACAACATGGGGGAGACAAGAAGATGGGTTCTCCAGGTTAGAAGCTATGATGCAACAGGTTATTGGGTCAACTGCCAAGATCAGTGAAAGAATAGATGCCCATGACTCAGCCATTAAAAATATCGAGGTACAGTTGGGGCAGATTTCAAATGCAGTGAATAATCGTGCTCATGGAACTTTACCTGCTGATACTCGGGTGAATCCAAGGGACCAGGGCCCAAAGCAGCTAATAGCAGTGAGTCTCCGCAATGGCAGAGACCTGGACCTGGAACAGAAGATGGTGCGTGAAAGCAGACAGACAGATACACTAGTGCAAGTGCCTATTGAAATTGATGACTCGACTCATTTGACCAAGGTCACAGTGCAGCCAGCTGAAGGAGAATCCAGTAAGCAAAGTGAAGCTGAGAAAGAATTAGAGGAAATCACAGAGCCAGCAGTAGAGGTGGTGGTTGAAAAGGAAAAAGAACAGATAATAGGAAAGAAGAGACCGCCAGCTCCATTCCCTCAAAGGCTGGCGAAATACCAGAAGTATGAGCAGTATAAGAAGTTCTTGGACATGTTAAAGCAAATACAGGTAAATATCCCATTGATTGATGCATTGAAGGAAATGCTTGGCTATGCTAAAGGACTTGATGTCCAGAAAATTTGACTTCCAAGATCTACCTACTGTCACCCTTACCCATACTTATAGTGCAGTGGTGACGCATCCTATTGCTGAAAAGTTGTCTGACCCAGGGAGTTTTACAATTCCTTGTACTATTGGCAACTTTGCTTTCGCCAAAGCTCTATGTGACTTGGGGGCCAGCATTAATCTGATGCCGCTGGCCATCTATAAAAGACTGGGGATTGGTAGAGCCAAGCCTACCTCCATGTTGTTGCAACTTGCTGTTAGTGCAAGTGGGGAAATTTGTGTTCCCTGCTGACTTTGTGATCCTAGACTGCCGGGTAGACAAAGAAATTCCCATAATCTTGGAAAGGCCATTCTTGGCCACAGGCAGAGCCCTCATCGATTGTGAGACTAGTGAGCTTAAGATGAGGCTCAATGATGAAGAAATCACGTTCAACGTGCAGAAGTCTATGAGGCGACCAAGTGAGTTCGCCAACTGCTCTCTTATTGATGTCGTGAACATGATACTGGAAGAAAATGATGCGTCCTTGACTGTTGGGGACCCTTTGACTGCATGTTTGATGAACTTAGATGATATGAACGATGAGGATATAACAGAATGGGTATTAGCACTGGAAGGAAAAAGGGCATGGTCGAGGGCTCTCGAAATTGAACCATTACACTTGGAAAAGAGAGAGAGTCCGCCAGCCAAGCCCTTAGTTGAAGTACCACCCAAGTTAGAGCTGAAGCCTTTACCAACTCATCTCAGATATGCATTTCTTGGACCTAACTCTACATTACCTATTATTATCTCATCTGGGTTGTTAGATGTGCAGGAACAACAGTTGTTACAACTACTTTCAGAATGCAAGACTGCCATTGGTTGGACCATGGCAGATATCAAAGGGATCAGCCCAGCCTATTGCATGCACAAGATTCACCTGGAAGAGGGACACAGACCTTCTAGGGAACACCAAAGGCGTTTGAACCCAAATATGAAGGAAGTGGTGAAGAAGGAAATTATAAAGTGGTTAGATGCGGGAATCATTTTCCCCATCTCTGACAACAGCTGGGTTAGCCCAGTACAGTGTGTACCAAATAAGGGTGGTATGACAGTGGTAAAGAATGATAAAAACGAGCTTATATCCACTAGAACCGTCACGGGTTGGAGAATATGCATGGACTACAGAAAGTTGAACCTTTCCACCCGCAAAGACCACTTCCCACTTCCCTTCATCGATCAGATGCTTGATCGGCTAGCAGGGAGGTCTCATTTTTGTTTCCTTGATGGGTATTCGGGGTACAACCAGATTTCTATTGCCCCGGAGGATAGGGAAAAGACCTCATTCACATGCCCTTATGGGGTTTTTGCTTTCAGGAGGATGTCATTTGGCCTCTGCAATGCACCTGCAACATTCCAACGGTGCATGATGGCCATTTTCATAGACATGGTGGAAGATATTATGGAGGTCTTCATGGACGATTTCTCAGTGGTGGGAAATTCGTTTGATGAATGCCTAGAAAATTTAAACCGTGTACTGAAGAGGTGCATCGAGACGAACCTAGTGCTGAATTGGGAGAAGTACCATTTCATGGTACAAGAAGCAATCGTCTTGGGACACTTGGTTACGAGCCAAGGTATTCAGGTGGACAGGGCCAAGGTAGACGTGATTGAAAAACTCCCACCACCCACGTCAGTCAAAGCTATTTGTAGCTTCCTGGGACACGCCAGATTCTACCGGCGATTCATCAAGGATTGCTCCAAAATTGCCAACCCTCTCTATAAGTTGCTAGAAAAAGATAACCCATTTGTGTTTTCTGATGATTGTAGGGTAGATTTTGAGGAGCTAAAGAAGCGGTTAGTCACAACAGCGATTATAGTTGCCCCCGACTGGGAGCCACCATTCAAAATCATGTGTGATGCTGGTGACTACATTGTGGGAGCCGTGTTGTGTCAGCGTAAAGATAAGATAATGCACCCAATTTACTACGAAAGTAGGACGTTGAGTGGAGCTCAGCTGAATTACACGGTAACAGAAAAAGAGATGTCGGTTGTAGTGTTTGCCTTTGACAAGTTCAGGTCTTACCTGATCGGGTCGAAGGTAATCGTGTACACTGATCACGCAGCCATTCGGTACTTGGTCGAGAAAAGAGAGTCTAAGTCGCGCCTAATTCGTTGGGTGATGCTTTTGCAAGAGTTTGACTTGGAGATTCGTGATCGTAAGGGAACGGAGAACCAAGTCGCTGATCATTTATCATGCCTTGAAGGTGCTGAAAAGGCACCTGAGTCTGAGGATATTCTGGAAACCTTTCTAGACGAGATGCTGCTAGCCACAAGTGTGGGAGAGGTTCCATGGTACACAGATATTGCTAATTACTTGGCATGCGGCATCGACCCTTATGAGCTCTCCTCTGTGCAAAAGAAACGATTTTATCGTGACTGCCGAAACTACTATTGGGACGAACCGTATTTGTTTAGAATTTGTATTGATAACATGATCCCGAGATGCGTCCTCGAGATAGAACAATTTTCTATTTTGCAGGCCTGTCACGCGTCACCTTATGAGGGACACGTTGGAGGAGTCCAGACATCAGCAAAGGTGTTAGAGGTCGGTTTTTACTGGCCAACAATTTTCAAGGATGCCCACCAGTGGGTAAAAGGATGTAACGAATGCCAAAGAACGGGAAACATATCCCGTCGACATGAGATGCCTATGAAACCAATTCAGGAAGTTGAGGTTTTCGATGTTTGGGGGATCGATTTCATGGGTCCCTTTGTCAGCTCTTATGGAAATAAGTACATACTTGTTGCTGTAGATTACATGTCCAAATGGGTGGAAGCTGCAGCATTCCCCACCAATGAGTCGAGAGTGGTGGTGGGGTTTTTGAAGAAGAATATTTTCACCCGGTTTGGGATTCCAAGAGCCATTATAAGTGATGGGGGCACACACTTTTGCAATCGTGTCTTTGAGAAGTTGCTGGATAAATATGATGTGCGCCATAGGGTGGCCACCCCGTATCACCCCCAAACTAGCGGGCAGGTAGAGGTCTCTAGACGAGAGATCAAGAGTGTGCTCACGAAAACTGTAAATGCCATAAGAACGGATTGGGCAAAAAATCTTGACGATTCACTCTAAGCATATAGGACCACATTAAAAACACCAATCGGTATGTCCCCATACAAGTTGGTATTTGGGAAGGCCTATCTTCTGCCCGTGGAGCTAGAACATCGAGCTTGGTGGGCCGTAAAGTAATTGAACATGGACCCCAATGCTGCTGCGGAAAATAGAGTGACAGAGCTGCATGAGCTGGAGGAATTCAGATATCACGCTTTTGAAAGTAAGAGGCTATACAAGGAAAGAATGAAGCAGTTACATGACAAGCACATTGTGGACAGAAACTTCAAACCGGAAGACAAGGTATTATTGTACAATTCAAGGTTGAGACTATTTCCTGGTAAGCTTAAGTCCCGATGGTCTGGGCCATTCAATGTTACGGGAGTGTTCCCGTCTGGGGCTGTGAAGATAACCAGTGAAAATGGAACCAACACCTTCAAGGTTAATGGCCAACGACTCAAACTGTATGTGGGAATGGATGACACAAAAGAGTTGTCTGAGGTGCGTCTTGAGGAACCACAAAGGATGAGCGATCCTTAATTGCGCCTACTTTGCGTCGTGTCGCGATAATAAATCAGGCGCTTCATGTGAGGCAACCCATTGACTGTTGTACCCGTCGTGCCACGACGTTAAATCAAATGCTGGTTGGGAGGCAACCCAACATTTATAGTGTTTATAGTGTATATACTAACATGCGCAGGTGTTCGAGAAAAGGGGCGGGAAAAAGCCCCCAAGGATGAAGAAAACAAAGAAATATAGTTGGGGAAGCCTGGACTAGCGCGCCCGTGCTAAGCCAATCTAGTGAGGTTTTACACTGCCCCAACTTCAATTCCACTAGCGCGGCCGCGCTAATGCATCTAAGCTCGCGCTAGTAGGGTTTTACACTTCCCCATGATGCCTCCCACTAGCGCACCCGCGCTACGACAACGCTAAGGCCGCGCTAGTGGACTCGAACCGAGGTAAGTTTTTTTTAATTTTGTTATTTTCTCTCTTTTTTTTCTTTTACCCAAATAAGCTTAACCCCCACCCCACCCCTTCCACTCCCCCCCCCCCTCACGTTCTTTCTTTTCTTTCTTTTTTTCTTTGTATGGTAGAATGTAGTCTTAGTCTTGGGTAGATATACTTGATCGTAGTTGTGTAGGGCTGAGAACTTGCAACTCATGAATGGTGGGGGTGATGTGTGTTTATTGAGGCAATGTGGTGGTGCTTATTGTGCTTTAATGAAGGTTTGGGCTTAAACATAGCCATTTCCTACCACATGTTTGTAAAAATGCCTCTTTGGAGGAAGTGTAGTGATCAATTTCGTGGTGAAGTCTGAGTAGCCATGGGTTGGATCACCCGTTTGTTCTAAGATGATAATGGGCGTTTTGCAGGTACCATGCCACCCCGAAAGCGCCAAGCCACTGGATCCTCCTCCAGCCGCCCTCTTCAATCCAACACCGGAGGCCGGCCTCGAAAATCTGTTGACTCAAGGCCCTTTGACAGTCAGAAATTCGTCTCGGCCAAACCCCAGGACCGATTTAGAAACAAGGAGGCCAAAACAATTGTGCCGGAACAGGCCATGGACCCCAGGGCATTAAGGACAACCTGTCCCAATATACCCGTCGAGCTGAGGCGACGAGGACTAGAAATATTCATAGAGGATCCTGTTGTGGCTAATGTTATGCTTGTCCAGGAGTTCTATGCGAACCTTTCGGAACACGTGAATCATGTTGTGACTGTGCGCAAGAGACCAGTCGATGCCTCCCTAGAAACCATCCGGATTCTATACAAGCTACCTCCACCAATTGAGGGGTATGTGGACGGCTACCAAACATTTAGTGGACAATACACTCCCTGGTCTACTTTCACTGATGCCATATGTCAACCAGGGGCCCCTTTACAATGGTACAAGTACAGGAACAAGTTCCACTCCTTGGCCCTCAAGTTTAAGGCCAAGTGCTGGTTGTACTTCATAAACAGTCGCCTCCTGCCCTCCAAGAACCTGTCTGAGGTGAACATACCTCGAGGGTGCCTCATTTGGTGTTTCATGAACAATGTCCCATTCGACGTGGCTAGAGTTATACATGATGAAATGTTCCAACATGTCAAGGTTTCATGGTACATATTATACTATCCGTCCCTGGTTACCCGGTTATGTCAGGAAAATGTGCCTTATAACCTTGCTATAGACGGTCAAGTCCCTTCAGTGCATCCATTCATGGCAGATAGGGTCAAAATTAGAAAGGGACCGGTAGCACCGGAAGAGTTGGATGGGGACAATTCTGATGATAGTAATGAGGAGGAGGAGGAGGATGAGACGCCATACCAGGCTGATCACGAGGTGGAGATTGTGGGTGAGCAGACAGCGCCACCACAAGCTGCGGAAGTTGTAGGCCCATCTGGGGCCAATCGGGGACAGCGGTTAGGCCGCTTAGAGCACGATGTAGCTGGGCTGAGGACCTTGGTAGGTGACGTGGGTGCAAGAGTAGATGAGATGGCCACTCAACAAAGGAGATCAGAAAAGAAAATCATTGGCTAGCTCCGTGCTTTGGGTCGGGCGTGCAAGGTTGACGCCGGCTCCGTCTCCGATCAAGATTGATCTGTTAGAGAAGTTCCCTCTCCCTTACTATGTTTTATTTAGCCATGAGGACATGTCCTCATTTTAAGTGTGGGGTGGGGGTGGATTCCCTGTATGTATGTTGTATGTTGTATGTTGTATGTTGTAGATATGTTAATTTAGTTATTTTGATTTGGCATGTCACAATTGTAGGTTAGTATTAATTTTGTTGTGATTTCTAGGTGTAAGTAATTATATTCTATCGTCTTGGCCTAACGATGGATCCCTGGGCCAGGGGTTCTTGAGGGTCCAATGTGGTTATCAAAAAAAAAAGATATATGTAAAGGACTCTTCTCGACGACGGACTTCTTAGGCAGTTCTCTTGAGGGAAGTTAGTCCAAAGAAAATACCAAAGAGATTTTTTTATTTCTTTTGTAGGTAGTGTAGTAACTCCCCCTTGGTTTTTCTTTTTACCTCGGTTCTTTTCCAAGGGTTTAGTTTGAACCGGGTATAGCTAGCTTCTTCGTTTTCTTTTTAGTTGTTAGTAGGAAACTCTTGGGAAAGGAATTGAATGAGAAAAAGCAACCCTCACACACCCTAAAACCATGACTCTTTGAGTGTGACGCTTAGGCTCTTTTGGTGACTCTTGTAGATTGCCTTAATGATGCATGTGCAACTATCTCGAATGCTTGATGGAGTGTGTTGAGAACCAATTTGGATTGAATTATGTGCCAAGTGTGTGTGAGATTATCTATATTGTATTCTATGCTTGCATTTGATAGCTAGAACTTGCCCCGTGTGTGTACAAATCGAAATAGAGGCTTGTTTAGTCCGAGAAGGGATATAGGCATTTCCTTGTAATCCAGAAAAATTATGTATCCACCTGAAAGTATTTGACCATAGTTAACCCCGTTTGAGCCTATGAGCCTATTTCTTTGCTAACCATGTGATGAGCCATACCCAGTGTTCGAGTAGCCTGTCTGTTTGAACCTTATACCTCCCAAGAGCACGTAGATTATTTGTTGTGATGTAAAAGTCAAAGTGTGGGGTATAGGTGTGGTTTGTAAGGAAACACAAGGGAATAGAGTAAAAGGTGCAAAGTTGAAAAGAAACAAAATGCAAAAGTGAAAGACACTTAGAAAAAATAAATTAATATAGGAAAAAGGACAATCACAATTTGTAGTCCTTAGCAGTGAGTGGCAGACAAAAACAAAAATTTGCACCTGAGAAGAATAGGGGTAATCATGAAACAAAGTGTGGTGAAAAGTCTGGTAACACAGGAGAAATGGGTGGAATGTTAATTTAAATGTATTAAAAATGCTTAGGGAGGTTAGTCACTACACCCAAATGTATCCTACCCGTCCCTTAGCCTACATTACAATCAATTAAAGACCTATTGATCTTGTACTAAACAAACTCGATTAGGGGAGTATTACACTACGGGCAAGCCTATGGTATGTCTGTGTAGCATATGAATGTTCTGTGTGAGAGTGAGTGCATTTTTCCTATCTAAAGTTCCTGTTGTTTTGAAATTATGTGTTGTGGAACTACTCTCAAATGTGTGAGGTGAGGGCACGTGATTCATGAAAAAGAGGTAAGTCTTGACCCCCTGCAAAGCAGTATGAGAAAGTAAAACATGGCACGACATGAGAGACTCGCCATTTGAGGTATGGATGTTACACTGCGAGAGATGCTTGTGACTTGTTGGTGGGGTGTCACTGTAGGGAAGCGCTTTATGAAAAGAGGCCGAGTAATATGTAGTGGATTGCTCGAGGACTAGAAATGATTTAAGTGTGAGGTGTTGATAATAGGCTAAAATTATATGGTTTGGCTTATGTTACACTCTAACTTAATGATGCTTTACTGTCTTAAGTATGTGAAATAAGGATAAAATGTGCTCTAATGGTGACTTATGTGTTTCACAGGAGTGCAATACCGTAAGGAAACCTTGTAACAGTGATCTGGGCAAGAATTAAAGTAGAATAGACCATGGGGTACCTTTTGGATGAATTGAAGACTGAAGACTCAGCGATTTATGCGGAGATAGTGGAAAACCCTACTAGCGCGGGCATTAGCGCGCCCGCGCTAGTTAAGCACTCATGAGGCAGTGGAGAACCCTTTTAGCGCGGGCATTATCACGGCATTAGCGCGCCCGCGCTAGTCCAACGATCCAGAGACAGACAGAAACTCCACTAGCACGGGCATAGCGCAACCTTAGCGCACCCGCGCTAGTCCAGGCGCGTGAGGCATTATTTCAGGGGTAAACCCTAGGCTATTCTACATCAACTATATAAGGTCCACTTCTCCCAAGAGTAGGCTTGAATCAGGTTTTAGAGTTTAGAACACAAAGTCAAGAGGCAAGGAGGCAATTGGGGCATCAATCCTTATCTCCTTCTCTTGTGATTTTTATCATTGTTCATGAATTCTTTTGTAGTTTTCATTATTTTTATGAGTAGCTAAATTTTCTAATCTAAGGTTTTGGTTAAACCTGTTGGGATGAACTCGTTGGCATGTTAATATAGTTTTGAGTTGGTTATTTATCTCTATTTGTTCAACTACGTTTTGATTGTAGTTAGTTGAAGGGCCCTCAACTAGCGGTTCCTATTTATTGTGTATTTTCTTGAGAGAGAGTGCATATAGGTAGTTGTTGAACAACATCACTCCCGTAGTATAGACGAGAGTCATAACCGAGGGTTTAGAGGTTGGGTTAGAGATAATGTACCTCGGGTGCAATCTAAAGTGAGCTGTAACGTAAATATAGCTTGCGTAGCTCGAGAGAGTGCGACTAGTAAATTATCATAAATGCTCGAGAGAGATTTACGATAGTTGGAGAGTTCATGATTGATAGAGACAACCAAGTCAAAGCTATAGGAACATACAACTAGGGAAAGTACCAACGGGGGAAACCATTGCCTTAGACCTTTATTCCAATTGTTTACAACTGCTNTATTATTCATAAGGTTTGAGGAAGTTGATTAAGTGAGAGTTTAGTATTTTAACGGCTTTCTTGATATGTTAATTCCCTGTGGGATCGACTCTGGGCTTAATACCCCGGATTATATTTGCAACGCCCGCTTAGTCTTTTATTAGACACAGTTAAGCGTGATCATTGGCCAAAAAGTCTGAAAAAGAGTGGATGCAGACCGTCTGGTCCTGGTGATTTATGAGGATTGAAGGAGAATATGGCCTTAGCAATTTCTTTATCCGTTATAGGCAGCATGAGATATTGAATAGTGTCATGTTTAAGAGTATTGACATTGGAAGTTATGTGGTCCTTAGTTGAAAATAGTTTGTCTGTTTAAGAGTTTGTCTGTTTGGTAGAGATCTTGATAAAAAGTGGTAATCATGGAATGGATTTGGTCATTATCATGTATCCATGTGCCCATATTGTCCTTAAGGGCAGTGATACGATTACGCCGACGATGTTTTATAGTGGCCATATGAAAAAATCTAGTGTTTGCGTCGCCTTGATTTAGCCAATTAACGCGTGATTTTAGCTTCCAAAAATCCTCTTCTAATTTCAGGATATGATTATATTCCTTTATGAGGTCGTGTTCCAGATTTTGCAAAAAGTTATTGGTAGGGTAATTTTTTTAGGTGAGCATACCATTTAAATGAGCACGAATTTGATTCTTTTGTTTGAAGATATTTTCGAATGTATCCCTATTCCATTGGTGAGCCATCAATTGAAAGTTATGGACTCCTTCTAGATATTTTTTACATGGCTGCCACGCTTGGCTTACCAGGTGTGGAAAATCTTGGTGGTTTGGCCACATTGTTTCTAATCGGAAGGGAGCTGTTTTACGAATATAAGTAGTTTCCAAGGAAAGTAAAAGAGGACAATGGTCGGAATGATTCCTTGGTAGATGGTGTACTTGTGCTCCGGGGTATAGACTAAGTCATTCATAATTGCTGACTAATATGTCTAGGCGTTCAAGAATTAGACCTCCCTTTCTACGTTTGTTTGTCCAAGTATATTTGCTACCCCTATAGCTCATATCGATTAGATTACAGTAATGCATGCATTTAATTAGAGAATCTTCCCTATTGTTATTTATAGGGCAGCCGCCAAATTTTTCTGTTGAAGAGGTTATTTCATTGAAGTCCCCACCCACGATCCAAGGACCTTTGTATGTATTGGCTATATGTGTGAGGTTTTTCCACAGTAGCATTCTATTATGTAAAATAGGACTTGCATAAATTGCGGAAAACATAAAAGAAAAGTCGTTTTGACATACCTGAACCATACAGTGGATTTCTTAATTGGTAACTACAATTTCAGTGGCTGTGACAGTGGGTTCGATCCATAGTATGACTATGCCTCCAACCTGTCCTTCAGCAGAGGCTTGTGCCATGTTGGTGAAGTCAAAGACATCCCTAAGAACCGAGTGATCCTGAAGATGGGTTTCAAGGAGGACAACTAGAGGTGCTTTATAGTAGTTTAACATTGACCTAAAGTTTCTTCTAATGTCGGGTGATTGAGCACCTCAGCAGTTCCAAATCACGAAATTCATAGATTTAGTACGTGGAGATGTTGTTAACTGTCCCTGCACCACTGGGTTTAGTGGTTCCAGTAGTGGGTTCTCCTGTTGTCTCACCTGTATGGTCTCTCTCAGGGTTGGAGTAATTACCACTGCAAATTTCCCCGCCTCCGGATTTGTTGGAGGGCGTAGTTTGATCAAGCATTTGATCACCTCCGGTGGGCAGTTGAGGATTATTTTTTGGCGTACTGCTCTTTTAGGACAGTGATATGGAAACCCCCGAGTGAGACTGGCTCCGTTTGTGTTTCCCTCATCTCCTCCATTAACGCTGCGAGTTCTTGTGGTGTGAGGAGTTCTTGTTCATCGAGGGTTGGCGGTTGTGGACTCATCGAGCTTGGTGATGGGTTTAGGGTGTCCAAGGGGCTCATCGGGGACAGTGAAGGGTATGAAAGGGGGGGCTAGTAGGGTGATGGGAATCCATGGAGTCGTTGAAAGTGAGGTTGGGTAGAAAGGTAGGTTGCATAGGTTAGTGGGTGAGGCTGGCCTGTCGTTTGTCCTATGTTGGTCTTTGTGGGAGGAATCCCCAACATTAGGGATTGAGGGTAGTGGGAGAGGGACCAATGGTATTGGCTGTAGAGGTCCATGGCAGTTGCCATGCCCTTTATATTATCTGTGCAAGGTCTAGTGGGTTGTGGAGTCGGACAATCACCTCTTGGTTTTTCACCATCAAGGTGAAGGTTAGTGCATGATTTTGGAGACATAATTTCAACCAAGATTGGGGTAGATAGTAAAGATGGGGTGTTTGAGAGGTGTATATCACCAGATACGTTTGTGGAGGAGGTGGTGGGGCTTGGTTGTTCATGGTGGACGGTGAGAGATAGTGAAGTTTTAGGGGCCTGAAGGGAAGCAATGTGGGACGGTTGGTGGTCGTTCTCAGATGAGGAAGAGGACAGTGATGCCTTTGCATGGGAACTATGTGTATTATTTGAAGATAGATGGAGTGAGGGAGTAGTGGTCTTTTGCGTGTGTGATTTGTTGGGTAATGATGGTGAGGCAGTGTTGATAATTAAGGGATTTATAGAGAGGGGCGGTGAAAGATTTTTGTGCTCTGGTAAGTGTGAGTGAGTGGGCTGCAGAGTTAGGCTTTGGTAGATTGAGGTTGTGTGTGTATCTAGTGATGTGTCTGAGGCGATGCTCATGGGTTGTGGTTCATGATTGCCTAAGGTGTAGGGGTGTGGGCTGTGAGAAGATGGGTTGGAGGGTGACCTGGAGGGTGAGATGGACGGTTTTGGATTGGTGGATAAGGGAGGGTGGTGCTGGTGTGTCATTGAGAGGTGTTGGAGTAATGTCGATTAGGTCACTGTTCATGTTAGGTACGTGGAGGTCTTGTGTGTGATTGGTGTGAAGTAGATTATTTAGTATTGTTTTTTGGATGGGCTGGACAGGAGTATTGGTGTGGGCCTTGGTAATGTTAATGTGGGCCAAACTGGGCATAACTGGTGGAGAGGTTGGCGATTCCATAGTGGAATTTAATACATTAAAGGAATTAAGCTAATTAATTATTTTATTAGTCGTAAGGGTAGAGTGTGATAAATGAGACTTAATGCTATTAGAAAGTTGATTAGGGAGAGACTTACCTGGGGAACTGTGTGGCATCTCTGAAGGAGCTTGGTGTTGTACGTCTTGTCTGAATATTTTATTTCTTCGAAAATTTGATAGGGCATGTGAGTTTGCACCAATGAGAGTGTGTCTTCTAGGGAAGACAACTGTTTGCCAATCATTTTTATCTGTATTGGGGATATTTGAGTGATTTAGTGATAAGGGGTCTGTAGTGATAGAGGGATTCACTGTGGGTGGTGTAAAATGGGGGCATTGCTTAGATGTATATCCCAGCCTTTCGCATGATATACATAATATATTAAGACCTTCGTATAGTATTTTTTGACGGTGGGTTCCGATGAACACATGTGAGACTAAGGGCCTTTCCAATGGGACTTCCACACAAATACGTGTGTATCGTCGTGCGTATCGTCCTCTAGAGGATGACGATGTAAAAGTATCTACTTTGAGTAGTTTACCTATCTTATTTCCCACCTGATGTAGGATTGAGAGGTCGTAGAATTCCGTTGGCAATTCGGTCAATCGATACCATATGGTTGTATAGGTGAGTTTCGTGGTAGAAGCAAGGAATTTTGGTTCCCAGCAGCGTACAGAGAGAAAATGGTTTAGGATAAACCATGGCCCTTCATGTAGGGCTTTATTCATATTGTGTTCTTGTTGGTATTTAATCAAGAAAAACTCGTTACCCAAATCAATTAGGGATAGGGGTTACGTTGGTTTCCAGAGTTGTTGTAGTTTTTGTTTGAGGGTGAGATGATCCACTTTTCGGCCATAGACTTTAACGATGATGGAAAATTGCCATGGAGAGTATAATCTGACTTTGTCAGAACTGGTGAGTGGAATGGAATACTGGTGGTAGGGAGAGTTCCTCGTCTGACATGTCAATGTTAGATAAGGAAGTGATAATAGTGGGTAAGGACATAGCATGATTGTCCAGTAAGGTTTCAGCGTAGGAAGGCGTTTGTTGTTGTTGTTGTAGTGTGACATCTACGTTCATTGGTTGTTGCTCAGTGGGGTGTAGATCAGATGGCTTGATAGTTTTTGATGTTGTCATATTGAAGGTTGCCGGGATTGTAGTGAGAAGGGAGAGCTTCTCTCTCTAACCCATTTTACACTCGGTTGCTAATAACACGTTATGGATGATGTTATGCAATTTAATTTGTCTATTTTTGCGAGATCTTTGAAGTTCGAATAGGAAAAGAATATATATATATATATATATATTAGGGAGAGGGTGAGTGTGTACGTGTGCGCACGCACGCGCTTTTGTATGTGACACAATTTAACTTTCCAAAACAAACTTCACAATTTAGATGATTATTATAGAATATCGAAAAGTGATAAATACATATTTTCCCCTTGGACTTAGCCTGTTTTTCTAGAAGAATACTTTTCTAAATCTCAGATTATGAAAAGTGAATTATTCCTAGGAAGAAGTCAAATTAAGTCAACGTTTGTGAAAAAATAAGGGTTAGTTTAATGGTGCTTACGAGCAGTTGGGGTTCTTAAGAGGTTTGTAAGCAGCAGAAAATGATTTGTTTCTACCAAATTCAGTCTTCTCCTTGGAGGAAGCATTCGCCCTGTTACAGCTTTTCCTGGAATAGAGTAAATTATGTAAAATACATCTACAACCACATTAATCTATTACTACGTACTATTCAATTGAAACAACTTCCAACAAACTCTGCATTATTTATTATTTCCTCTGTGTTATTCTATTTGAAACACTTACTTTGAATTCGTTAGAGAAAGATTGACATATATACAATATAAGTTTCTCTCTATATATATATATACACAGAGTATAATTTTTCGATGAAAAGTGTTCGGTTGACCACCCTTCAAAGTATGTGACTAAGTCACTAATTTGGAGCTATTGATATATTTCCCTTTTTTCTCCGTATTTGTACTAAACTTATATATATGACTAGTACATTATCTGTAGGTTTATTCACGTTCTAAAATTAGGAGAAAAATGCAAAATACTCCCTTCGGTCCAAAATAAGTGATTTTTTAGCCATTTTTTTTGTGGTCCAAAATAAGTGATTTTTCCAGATTCAAGAAAGAATTAATTAATTTTTTTCTACATTGCCCTTGGAGTAAATAGTGTTGGAGTATGTGTTAAGAGTGTTTATGTGAAGAGATAATAAAGATTAATATGGTCAATTTCATTGCTAATTAATGCTAAAGTATGAATTTCTTAATTTACGCGAAAACAACCAAAAAATCACTTATTTTGGACCGGAGGTAGTAGAGTGTTTTGGAACTCCAAGACCTGAATTTTAAAAATCTATGTTGTTTTAAACTATTAGCAAGCTAAAGAGGAACACTGATTAAAATATTTGTTATTGATCCAAAGCTGTGAATTCATGATGTTATGAAGTGGAGTTTAATTTCCTTAATTCATACTTTAAAGAATAAAATGTAAATGTGAATTACCTTTCATTAGTTGGTTGAATATCCCAATCAGTGCTTAATAACCTTTGTTGGGACCCTATAAAATTCTGACTTTCACAAATCTCCATCAACAAACTAGTCGATTTGTCATTGGAAGCTATAAAGGAAGCCATATTTGTTCTATTCATGGTAATTATTGAGGAGTCATTGGTCTCCACAGCTCCACAACCACAAGTAATGAAGTTACGAAAAATATTAAAAGCTCCACTGGAATTTCTCTTGTTCTTACTAAATTTTGATATATTTGAAGTAATTGTGGCACTATGGTTTTGTTCACTTTGATTCTGATAATCAATCTTCTTCTTCTCGGCCGTCTTGATCGAAGAAGAATGATTCTCATGTTTTTTCGCCATGTATGATTATGTTTTGTGAATGTTTTTCTTCTTCGTGCTTGGTAGAATCAATTATGATAAAAATAAGTTTGAGGGATAATAGGACTCCTGAAAAGAAAAAGTGTGTAGTTAGTAAATGGGTCATAGGATATGGTGGATTTTACGCATTATCCCAACATTGATTGTTAAAGGATATGGGTCATAGGAAATGGGTCATAAATAGGGCAAATGAATATTTTATACGTAAATATTATTACAACATTCAGATATAATATTTTCAAACAATTACAAGAATATTTTTTCTTGTGATTAATATTTGAATTAAGTGCGTTTTTAATTTTTATCTATATTATATTAGGGTGAATAGGGTAGAAATTGATATTAAATTCAAACAAGCTAATAAAAATCCACATGATAATGTAATAATATTAGGTATTGAATAATATAATATCAAAAATAAAGAACAAATAGAGAAAAATAAAAATTCAGATTTTTTATCATAGAGAAACAGGGTAAAACTTATTTAAGTTTGAGATGAGAAAGTTTTTTATATTATGATAAGAAAAGTCATAATATGAGTAAGTCCACAAAACTCAAGTCTAATAGATAAAATCAAAAACTAGAATGTTGAATAATAGAAATAAATTAAATTAGAGATAATGTGAAGATATTTATAAATCATAAGTTTGGAAAATAAAATAAATTAAATATATATTAATTAAAATATTATTAAATATTTAAATTATTTAAAATTTTCGAGCAATATTTTTAAAACAAAGTAAATATTTAATGGTTAGAAAATTATATATTTATCTATATTATATTAAAAAATAGTAGTTTATAATGATATTAAAAAAAAGTTACAAGTTAATGAAAAGTCATATAAAACGTAATAAGACTATATATTAGATTAAAAAAATAGCAAAATTATGTTAAAATTATTAAAAATTTACTATTAGAAATGAAAGGGAAAGGCTATTTCAATTTGAAATAAGAAAGTTGTTAAAACTATGATTAGAATGCTCAAACTATGGATAATATCACGAAATTGAAGTCTTATTTATGAAAAAAATAAAAATACAAACTAAATTTCTAATATAGGTAATTTTACTAATAAAAATTATAAATTAAATTTGTATTAAAGCTAAAAAAGAAAGTAAATTTCCGTAAGAAATAAAATGACAGTGAAAATATTACTACAACATTTAGATATAATGTGTTCAAACAACTAAGAAAATATTTTTTTTATGATTAAATTCGAATTGCGTGCAGTTAGCTAAGTTTGAATGCATAGCATAATTTTTTGAAAACACGGTCCAATTTAGAAAATAGAATGATAAGAATTATTTGAATTTGAGATGAGATTTTTCTTTTCATAATTTTTTTAAAAAAAAATATTAAGTAAAGAAATAAAATGACAATAAACATATTAATATTTTCAAACAATTAAGAAATCATTTTTCTATGATTAAAATAATATTAAAAAAATAAAATAAATTTCTAATATAGGTAACTTTACTAATGAAAATTAAAAATTAAATTTGTATCTTAAATGTCACGACCCAAAATCCATAAGGTCGTGATGGCGCCGGACACCACTGTCAGGCAAGCCAATCATTAAATGGTTAAGTTAAATTTCATGTTTTAGCATCTATGAAAATCATTACCTTTCACTTTATTACATAATAACTGAATAAAATTCGCTAAGTAAATACGAAAGTTAAATATTTCATTTTTATACAAAATACATCCCAAACACATCCCAGAACCCGGTGACACAAGTACATGAGCAATTTCTAAGAATTTCACAAAACACTACAAAGCTTGTCCGAAATACAAATTGGACAAGGAATTTAAAATAAAAATTAATACAATGTGAGGGAGACTCTGTCAGCTGCGGATCGCCTCCCGATGATGCAGCTCGCCTAAGTCTCTAAACTAGCCACCTTGATATGAAAGTACTTGTGTAATAAAAATGCACAGCAAGTGTAGCATGAGTACGAAAACAACGTGTACTTAGTAAGTATCCCGCCTAACTTCAGAGATGTAGTGACGAGAGGTCGATTTGACACTCGCTAGAGGTCAATTTAGTATAATCAAGTGAGACACTAAGCATGAGTGTCATAGGCAATTTAATAAAAACAGGAATAAATAATATCAAATTCTTCCACATTTAACACTTAAAATCTTCGTCATTTCAGTTGACAATTTAAATCATAATCAGGGATAAGAAACATCAGACTTTTTTCACATTTTACACATCAATTCTTCTTCTTTTTAACTGGCAATTAAGAATTTTTTTAGGCCGATAAACATGTATAAACCACAGGAAATATGCAGCAATTATCATGTGCAAACAAAGTGTCGAGGATAGAATGGCGCGGACCAACAATAATAAATTGTGCACTACCGAGGGTCGAACAGTTCGAACCATAGATGCATCTATCTGTCCCGCTCGCGAATCGATCATGCGACGCGGTTATACATTAATGCAGGGTTATCCTGCTCGCGAATTATACATGCGACGCAGGCACCCATAGATACACATATTCACACAATAAGTCCACATTTTTATCAAGAAAGCAGTTACTCAGGAAAGTGGTAAAATTCTTCTTAAAGGAACACGAAAAATAGCATTTAAATCTTTGTTTTTAAACTCATTTGCCAAGTTTAATAATTTTTAATAATATAACCTTATCATGAATACAATTATCCATGGAGGAATCAATTCTCTTTCTAAATGATTAAGAAAGGTACATTCTAGCCTTCTTAGGAAATAAATTACCAATTCAATAGACTTATTAGTCTAATATTATTTGCAGGATCATATGATATTTTATTAACAAGGTCACAAGTACGACAAGTAAAGCATGCCAGTGAGTCCTAGACTACCCGGACATAGCATAATAGTAGCTACGCACGAACTCCCGTCACCTCGTGCGTACGTAGCCCCGCAGATAATAACACATATTTAATTAGTTCACCTAGGGGGACAATTCCCCATCACAAAGCTAGAAAGGAGACTTACCTCGCTCCGAAATTCCATAACCGGCTTCCAAGCCCTTCCGACGACTCCAATGGACGCATGACGCCCCAAAACTATCCAAATAACGACAAACCAATAGTATCTGTTAAGAATTCAGATTTATATAAACTCCCATCTCCGCTTAAGGAATTGTCCAAAATGCCCTCGGGCCCACGTGCGCGGATTTGGAAATTTCTCGAAGATATAACCTACACATAGTCTTACTAACTCAAATATATCATTTTACTCAAATATTCATGCTCAATTCATGGTAAAAATCCAAATTACAATTTCTAGGTTTTTCCTCCAAAAATCCCAATTTCCTACTAATTTTCATGTCTAATTCCATGCATAAACCTTGTATTTAACTTAAAAACATGAAGAGATTACTTAGTAATGCATGATGAAAATCCCTCTTGAAACTCCTCAAAGTCATCCAAACCAAAGAAAAACAGGAGAAAATGAGCCAAGAATCTCGGTTTTAAAACATTCTGCCCAGGCCTATTTTTGCACTTGTGATCCAACCTTCGCACCTGCTCTCCCGCAGGTGCGCCCAAACTCCCGCACCTGCGGCTTCCTCAGTTCCAGCCAGAACTCGCACATGCGCCCCATTGTCTGCATCTGGGCCTTCGCAGGTGCGGAAATTACATCGCACCTGCGCTCCCAGCCAAGCCAGCAAAATCTCGCACCTGCGGCGCCAAAGCCACACCTGCGGGCAAATCCTCGCAGGTTCAGTCACACCAGATGACAACAATCTCAGCACTTCTTCAAACTCCAAACTTGATCCGTTAACCACCCAGAATCCACCTGAGGCCCTTAGGACCCCGTCTAATTACACCAACCTATTCCAAAACATAATGTGGACCTGCTCGAGGCCTCAAATCACATCAAATAACATCGAAACAATGGATCGCCACTCAATTCAATCTTTATGAACTTGAAATTTCAAACTTTCACATCCGATGTCGAAACCTATCAAATCACGTCCGATTGAACCCAAATTTTGCACACAAGTTATATTCAACATTACGGACCTGCTAAAACTTCCGAAATCACATTCCGACCCCGATATCAAAATTTCCACTTCCGGTCGGATTTCTCAAAAACCTTCAAATTTCTATCTTTAGCCAAATGACTTCAAAATAACCTACGGACATCCGAATTCACTTTTGATCGCCCTCCCAACTCCAGAATCACCATACGGAGCTATCCCCAGACTCGGAATCCCCAACGGACCTCAACATCACTGAAATGCGCTTATGGCCAAACTTATGAAATTTTTACAAAATGTTGACTTCCACAATATACGCCGAAACGCTCCCGGATTATCCAAAGCCCGATCCGGACATATGCCCAAGTCTGAAATCATCATACGAACCTGCAGGAACCTTCAAATCCCGATTCGAAGGTCGTTTACTCAAAATTCCAATCTTAGTCAATTTCTCCAACTTAAGGCTTCCGAAATGAGAATTTTCTTTCCAATTTGACTCCGAACTTCCCGAAATTCAACTCCGACCATGCCTACGAGTCATAATACCTGAAATGGAGTTGCTCATGACTTCAAACCACTGAACGACGCGCTAGAGCTCAAAACGACTGGTCAGGTCGTTACATTCTCCCCCACTTAAAAAAACATTCGTCTTTGAACGTGCTAAGAATTGCTCTAGAGTTATCTGAAATCACTGTTTAACACCTCCTGCACCTGCCCGTGCTACCACAACCCAGCTGAGTATATTAGCTTGATCAATTCTGAAGATTTCTTCTTTTATCCACATAATAATCTCAGAATCCAGTTCCAACACTTGAAATTTCTCTGCCAGGCCTAGTTCCATTATATAAACACTGTATCAACTACCACACGATATACCAGAACATGACTGCATACCCTTGCTGAATTAGCACCATGCACTGCATAATTCATCATCTAACCACAATGACACTCCCTGAACCTTAATAGCCAAAATTTCGCGAATCTGATGCTCCCAATGCACCTCATGATATATGTCACGACCCAAAATTCCCTCTGTTGGGTATCGTGATGGAACCTAGTCTTAAGGACTAGGTAATCCTAGCAGTTACTGAATAACAACAATAAGAAAAGGAAAACTAACAGTCTTGATTTAGAATCTCAACGGAATGTACAAACTTTCCCAAAAACCGGTAGTACAAGTCATAAGCTCTACGAATCTTCTGCAACTTCTAAGTACATCTGTTTGGAAATAAATACAACAGTGTATGAATAATAAATACAAAGAAGGTGACCCCGACGCCTGCGAACGCAGCAGCATGTTACCTTGAGTCTCCTCAACAATCATCCACACAGCTACTACAATATATACATGGATCTGCACACAAAAATGTACAGAAGTATAGTATGGGCACACCACAACGGTGCCCAGTAAGTATCAAGACTAACCTTGGTGGAGTAGTGACGAGGACTAGTCAATACACCACTTTTCTACAAAAGAAATAACATGAATATAGAAATGACCGAATGTTACATCTACCTAAGGCTTCACGGAATAATCTACGACAACGACAATATAAAGCGGAAGGAAATTACAGAAATCAATCACGAAACAACATAAAAGTACACAGAAAGATGGACAACAAAACAAGCCAAAACGAAAGGAAACACAAGACAATAGAGAAATCCAATAACTCAACTCTACGTCGGTTTGTTCACATCAGGCCTTAGCCATTAAAATCCATAGACTGGTGGAAATCTTTAAACAACAGTTCATATGAAAAAGTTTTGCAAATAAAATCATTTTAGTATGGAAGAGTTTCCTTTGAAAACATACTTTCTCCAAAAGTAGATATAAGTATATTTAATAAAGAGAATTACATAAAACATAGTTTCTTTCAAAATACGAAACTTCCAAAGACGCTTTCCCAATAAATATTTTAATCTTATGAAAACATACTTTCTCCAAAAGTAGATATAAGTATATTTAATAAAGAGAATTACATAAAACATAGTTTCTTTCAAAATACGAAACTTCCAAAGACGCTTTCCCAATAAATATTTTAATCTTATGAAAACATACTTTCTCCAAAAGTAGATATAAGTATATTTAATAAAGAGAATTACATAAAACATAGTTTCTTTCAAAATACGAAACTTCCAAAGACGCTTTCCCAATAAATATTTTAATCTTATGAAAACATACTTTCTCCAAAAGTAGATATAAGTATATTTAATAAAGAGAATTACATAAAACATAGTTTCTTTCAAAATACGAAACTTTCCAAGACGCTTTCCCAATAAATGACTTCCAAATATCATTTTAGGCAAGACTAATACTTTTCAAATATGCCTTCGATGTAAAAGTCATTCAATTATAATCATTTCAAAACCACTGCTTCTTGAATAATACTTTTCAATAAAATCCCTTGATCAAAATCTCCTCAAGATTTATCCGCTGGAACTCAGTCTGCAACTCAGAAATTGTAGTGCAGTACAGGAGGAATATCAAATCTTGCCCGTGCTAACATAACATGGCACGGAATTTCCCTTCGTGCTAAATAACATAAACATGGCACAGAATGTCCCCTCGTGCTAAATAACATAAACATGGCACAGAATGTCCCCTCGTGCTAAATAACATAAACATGGCACAAAATTTCCCCTCGTGCTAATAACATAAACATGGCACGGAATGTCCCCTCGTTCTAAATAAAATAAACATGGCACGGAATATTCCCTCGTGCTAAATAACATAAACATGGCACGGAATGTTCCCTCGGCTAAATAACATAAACATGGCACGGAATGTTCCCTCGGCTAAATAACATAAACATGGCTGATGCGAGACTAAATTGCATAGTTTAACATGTGATATACCTTACATTTTATGCGCATTAATGATAAAAATACACTTGTTATGTGCTTAATGGAGTTTATTTCATGTGTAGGTGAAGTGGAGATGGAAACGGAGCTAAA